>BQMI01000068.1:0-76800 GCA_026005395.1 Asobara japonica
CCAATGTACCAAGAAACATAGCCCCTCGGTTGCCTACTTCTTTAGACAAATTACATGATTCATCGACTACACATTCACAAAATTCATTACCGCTTCATCAATATCTTCCCTCTAATAATCCAAACATACTTTCAGTTACAAATCCTCGCAAAAGGAAAATTACACTGACAATCCCTTCCAATTGTCCTGAAGTGCGTCAGTGTCCTGACCTTGAGAGAACTAATATTCCATCTAATGCCCAAATCCACCAGTTACATACGCAATCGAAATTTCGCTATGTTCACTTCATCACGACTGAAACTATTCCTGCGTCGGTTACGCGAACATCACTAAATCCTCAAATTCAGAGACAAAATCATTTACATATCGATAGTCACTCAATTCCACGTACGCCTTCCCATTCCAGTTTTCTTCCAAATTCCGTTGGTAAGTCTGTACCAGATTCGTATTCTTCCCCAAATAACACCCAGAAATTTGTTCGAAAACAAAGCAGTAACTTGCGGTCATTACAGATACATCCATAACGTAGACACTTTAACTCATTCTATCAACGGTAGGACGGAAGTGAAAATAGCAGAATCGGGTACTCATTTTTCAGCAGAAATGAGTCAAGTTCTTGATCATAATCGTTCGGTCGTTCCATCTACCTCCAATGCTGGATCGACTTCACATCATGATTTGCACGTATTACCAAACTTAGCATCGAATTCTACATTTCGGTATCGTCACGAACTTGAAGCAAATGATGAATTGATAGCAAGACCCATTGATGTCCCTGAGCATTACTTGGGCTCTATGAGTGTTAAATGTTCCGCATGTGATGCTCGACATTTTTTTGGAGAAAGGGGAAACAAATCGACTTTTGACAAGTGTTGCAGTCATGGTAAAGTTCACTTAGAACCTATGCCTGAACCACCACTGATTTTGAAGCAACTATTTAGTGGCAATCATGAACACTCAACTAATTTTTTTCGCAGAATTCGTCACTACAACAACTCTTTCTCTTTTGCATCATTCAATGCCAATTTAGTTAATTTCAATAACAGACGCCGTGGCCCATTTTGTTTTAAAATACAAGGACAAATATATTATCAAATCAACACATCTCTATATCCTGCTGGGGATGAGTTACCAAGCTATGGACAATTATTCATCGTGGATCCAGATGAAGCCACAGCATATAGGATGAGTTCCAATAATGGATTGAATGAAGAAATTATCCTAGCGATTGACAATGCAATGCGAGAGTATAATTCCTTTGCAAATTCATTTCACATGGTGAAAGAAGAGTTAAATATGATGACAACACAGAATAATGACAAAGAACCCGAGTTGCAACTTCTATTTACTCTGAAAAAAGGTCTTGATAAACGACGTTACAATTTTCAAAGAACTAACGAAGTTGCAGCAGTTTTCGTTACTACTGCCGACGGCGATATCCCTGAATCATACGTAACTATTCGTTGTAAAGAAACGAAAGAATTACAATTTGTGACCACACTGGATCCCAATGTAGAACCTTGGACTTATCCGTTGCTGTATCCACATGGAACGGTTGGATGGAGCGCTGGAATGCAACACGTTAATGGTGCACGTAAAGTCACTCGCAATCAGTATTTTCAATATCGAATGGCGATCCGAGGTGAACCAAATTATTTTCTGATGGCACGCCGATTAACTCAACAATGGTTCGTGGACAGCTATGTTAAAATTGAAAAGGACAGAATGGATTATTTGCGCAAAATTCAAAAAGAACTTCGAGTTGATTCATATGAGGGTTTGATGGAATACTTGAGGAACCAGGCACGAGATGCAAATTCACGAATTGGAAAACTCTTCATTCTTCCATTGTCACATGTAGGATCACCACGGTACATGTTACAAATATATCAAGACGCAATGACCATAGTTCGTGTATTCGGCAAACCTGATTTATTTATTACAATGACATGCAACCCAAAATGGATTGAAATAACTGAAAATCTTGGTGAAGGTGAGACTGCGTCTGATAGACCAGATTTAGTAGCTCGAGTATTTGAATTGAAGAAAAATGAACTGATACGAATGATAACAAAGGAAAAGCTTTTCGGAGCCGTCCAAGCTTACGTGCATGTAATCGAATATCAAAAACGAGGCTTACCGCATGTTCATCTGTTGCTAACTTTGAAGCCGAATTCTAAAATGAGTACGCCTGAAATTGTTGATAGGTATATTTCTGCAGAAATCCCAAGTCCTGGTGAAAGTATGCGATTGCACGAAATTGTTAAAGCTAACATGATTCATGGTCCTTGCGGAGATTGGTGTATAGATGAGAAACGAAAGTGCTCGAACAATTTTCCCAAGGTATTTCGTGACCAAACCACGATGGATGAAGATGGTTACCCACAGTATAGGCGTCAAAATACTGGAACTTACTCACGTAACAGTTTTGTTTTCGATAATCGACATGTCGTTCCTTATAATCCACAATTGCTATTGACTTTCAATTGTCATATAAATGTGCAAGCAGTTTCAAGCATTAAAGCCGTAAAATATTTGTATAAATCCTATTCAAGAAAGCGCATACACAAAAATGAACATCGTCAGAGTCGAAAGTCGTAAGACCATTCGTTATTGGTCTGTCATAATTCATTTTTGAATCGTGCTTCATTCATTGGCTGATCAGATTGGTCATATGACATCGTGAAGTTGGTTGGTAATTGCCTTTGCGTCGATAGACATCGATATTTGGGATATCGGTTCGGCTTTAGTTTTCAAAAGTATGACAATTGTTCAAGTTGTCATAACTTATGTAGTTATTAAAAATTATATGCAAAAAATATTTTTTGAGCTTATGTTAATTTATTAAGTTTCGAGTGTTTTACATATTCTGCCCGGTGTTGACAAATTTTATATGTACGCGATAATTACAGAAGAAGCAAAAGATGGGTACTCCACATTGGAAAATTGAAAGCTCTCATTTTTTCGGAATCAATGATTGACAGTATTTTCAACTCCGCAAAAGATATTGTTACCTCAAATGGCGAAGTGGAATTCAGCGCGCGAAGCGCGCTTTCGGTCTCGTATATATACTAAGAACATGATGCCGCGGCTGTAGTCATTCAAGATCCGGCATCAACGACTTCAGAAACTTATATCGAGCATGATGAGATCAAGAATTACATTGAAACACGTTACGTCAGCCCGCCTGAGGCCTGTGCGCGAATCTTGAACTATGAAGTGCACGGCAGAAGCCATTCGATCACACGATTACCCGTACACTTACCGAATCAACAAACAGTTATGGTTGATAATTTGGATGATGAAAATGCTATTCAAGCGGCGTTAAATAAGCAAACAATGCTGACGGCATATTTTGCATTGAATGAAAGAGACCCTGATGCTCATCAATACACTTATGCCGAAATTGCATCTCATTACACAGCCAAGAAAGTTGACGGGACAATAACTTGGACTAATCGTCGAAGCCGATTTAATGTAATCGGTCGAATGCATCCAATCAATCCAACACTGACGGAACTATTTAATCTACGATTATTATTACTTTCTGTAAAAGGTGCAAAGAGTTATGAACATTTAAGAACAGTAGATGGAAAACTACATCACAGTTTTGTGGGTGCGTGTTTAGCATTGGGACTAATCGAAGATGATGATGAATGGAAAAACGCTATGCATGAAGCCGAAATTTGGATGATGCCTAAACAATTGCGACAGTTATTTGTGCGCATATTAATTCACTGCCGACCAATTAAACCGGAAGAATTATGGGAACAATTTCAGGATGCCTTATCACATGCAAGATTATGCGCAAAGAATGTCTCAAGGATTAGCGCGTCAAAAAGCGTATATACAAATTAATACATTACTTATTCAGGAAAAATCAGGTCTTCCCGAATTCCCACCCATGCCTCAAATTACGGATGTTGATGATGAAATGACTCTTGCTGAGCATCTTCAACTCGGTACTACTCAATATCAAAAACTCAATGACAAACAAAAAAAAGTAGTTGATATAATTCTACAGGGAGTATCAAAAGAGCATTCTGAGACGGAACCACGGTGTTTCTTCATTGATGGCCCAGGTGGATCGGGCAAAACCTTCGTTTACACAACATTGTATCATTTACTGCGTGGCGATGACAAAAATAATGGCTTTTACTGGCATTGCAGCAACATTACTTCCTCGTGGGAAAACCGTCCACAAAACATTTAAATTACCATTTGCACTTTCCAGTGATTCGTCTCCAACTATCAAAGCTCAGTCAACCTGCGCTGAGGAGCTTCGGCAAACCGATTTGTTCATTTGGGATGAGGCACCAATGGCACCACGACATGCATTAGAATTGGTGGATGTTACTTTGAGAGATATATTGAACAATGATCGACCATTCGGTGGGAAGCTGATGCTTCTAGGTGGAGACTTCCGGCAACTTTTACCCCTTAAGAAAAATGCTGTTCGAAGTGAATTGGTCACTTTGTCGCTTAAATACAGTCGGTTATGGCTTTCATTCTCACAGTTTTCTCTCACTCGAAATATGCGTGCGTTACCACAAGAAATTGAGTTCGCTAAATTCCTCATTCAAGTTGGAGATGGGAGTGTCAATACTGACGAGTTTGATTTACGACTACCAGAGCATTGCATCGCATCTGCAAATGCCAATATCGCTAACGACATGTACAAAGAAGCTATAAAATATCAGCAATATGAAAAATTTTCTACATGGGCGATATTATCGGCCAGGAATATTGATGTGAACGAAATCAACCAAAATGTAGTTGATTTATTAGATGAATCAACTGAGAGAATTTACAGCAGCGTCATTACTGTGAATCAAGATGATAACGGTGATATTGGTGAAGCATTACTCCCAGAGTATCTAGAAACATTGAATCCACCATCTTTACCTCCACATGAATTGCGACTGAGAATCAATGCAATTGTTATGTTAATTCGAAATTTGTCTATTACTCAAGGTCTATGTAATGGAACAAGATTACAAATTCTGGAACTCTCAAATCGTCTTCTGAAATGTAAAATTTTGACAGGCGATAAGTCCGGTGAAATTGTTTTCATCAATCGTATCACTCTTCATAGTGAAGACGATTACCCTTTCACATTTGGCCGTCGTCAGTTTCCAATTAAATTGGCTTTTGCTATGACGATAAATAAATCGCAAGGTCAAACCTTCGAGAGAATTGCAATTGATCTCAGGCAAGACGTGTTCAGTCATGGTCAACTGTATGTTGCATTGTCGCGTGTCTGATCATGGGATTCACTGAAAATATATTTGGGTAATCAAAGAAATTCAGCAATTGTTAAGAACATTGTATACAAAGAGTTGTATGAATCTTAGGTATTCATTCAATTCGGTAGACAAATTTATAGACAAGGACAGTAGTTTGATGCAATAGAAAAAGTTCGATGCACCATATGTTCGAAATGGCTATTCAAAACCGAATGAAAAGACTGAACTAGGTATCTAAATAAAAAGAAAATACGGCTTCATTGTAAATAAATCAATATTGAAATAATTTGAATGACAATTTTCGTCATACAATTTCATGATGAATCCACTGCTACAATAGAAACATTTTTGATATTCGATTTATCGATTATCTTATATATAGACAATTAATACGGGGAAGTGTGTTGAGTATTAGGAAAAATATAAAAATATGTTCAATGATTTTCTGAAGAGCGTGTTCCCAATAACACAATTTGCGAATCAAGATGTCAGTATCCATTCATAGAACGTTACATCAAAATTAAACTTTAGGTAACTCAAGTGCACAGAGTAAATGAAGTTGTATAGACGTATAATTAACTATAAACTTCAAATTACTATAGGCGGAAGAAAACACAGGAAAAGAATTTGGCAACACAAAAAATACATGATCGGTTATACAAACGGTAAAAATGATGAAGAATTGCAAAAACTTCAATTTCATTACCATTGAAAAAAGATGGATGTAATTATAAAATCGTCAAATTTTCGGGAACAAAGAGAAAGAGATTCATTGATAAGCTTCGTACATAATTATAATACGTTTCATAAACGGGAATAGTGCTGATAACGTAAGAATAGGTCTCATAGATTGAATGCATTGTATGAATTGATGAAATGAAATGAATCGAATGAATTAAATCAATTAAATAAATTGTATAAATCGAAGGAATTGAATTCTCTGAATTGAATGAACTGAAGTAATTGAATGAATAAAATGAATTGAATGAATCGAATGACTTGAATGGATTAAATGAATTGATTGGATCGAATGAATTCAAAGAATTAAACGCATGGAGTTCGTTCAACCGCGGAGGCGCTGGTCCTCATATTTAATTGAGAGCTTCGACCACAAATCGAATGAGAATCGCAATAAATCGATTATCGAAGAAAAATCTCGATTATCGATGCCATGATAAAAATTGAAATCGAAATCGCATCTGGAAATGCATGTGGCCGCGTAGCGGCCACCGGCAAGGGACTAGTCCTTATATATAATTGAGAGCTTCGACCACAAATCGAATGAGAATCGCAATAAATCGATTATCGAAGAAAAAACTCGATTATTGAAGGAAAAACTCGATTATCGAAGAAAAAACTCGATTATCGACAAAAAAACTCGATTATCGAAGAAAAATCTCGATTATCGATGCCATGATAAAAATCGAAATCGAAATCGCATTTGGAAATGCATGTGGCCGCGTAGCGGCCCCCGACAAGGAACTAGTATGTAAATGAGAGCTTCAATCAAGAAAATAAATCGATTATCGGAATCGAACTCGAAAGCAGACAAGGAACGGCATCTGGCCGCGTAGCAGCCACCACATGAACCAGTTTAGTAAGACCCGGAAGGTAACCTCGCACATATGCGAAACTTCACACCAAAAATGTAGAGATCGAGTACTTGCCACAGTCCCGCCAGTTTTTCTATATTTAGGAAACATTTTCGTCTTTCTATATGAACAATTGATACAATTATTACCTACCTGTGTATTTTTCACAAATCAATTGTGGGCTAAGTACTATATAATAATAACTCGAGTCGGTATCGTTGCCGAGATCTGAGAAGTGAATATTCATATTACTGTTGAAAATATGGATTGAAGGGTTCTTCGAAAGAAATTGACGAATATATTTTGAATTTTCATTGAATTTTCTGTAATTCTTATACGAGTTATAAATGTCCATCCACATTGACATGTTCTTCACGATACTTTTTGTTATAATTCTGACGAAAAATGATCAATGTCGATACACATTACATGGTGGGAGCGTCTAGTTATACATCAATTTCGTGCATCATGAAGTTCGGTGCAGATTGATTACAGTACAGCGAGAATGAAATTAAAGATCAAAGTTAAGATCCTGTT
Source organism: Asobara japonica (assembly GCA_026005395.1). Lineage (NCBI taxonomy): Eukaryota > Metazoa > Arthropoda > Insecta > Hymenoptera > Braconidae > Asobara > Asobara japonica. The sequence goes on from BQMI01000068.1 coordinate 7,376, forward strand.
AATCATATTCCAGAATGGAATGAATATTGAAGAGTTTTCTTTGCTTTATTAACATTTTTATTGAATAATTTGAAGAACAAAACGGTGCGTGTGATAAGAAATGGTTGATGCGCGATATATGTCAATAAAAAACGTATTTTATGAGTGCTCAAAATCCATTCGTTTCGGATGAAGAACTAAAATGAGAGAAACGTGTGATCTTTAGTTCTATATGAAAATTTGAACACGACATAGCACCAGTGTAAACACTATTGATTTTTTGAAACCTAACTATCTATGTCGACAAAGAACAGTGAAGTTACAAAACATGATTTTTTTCTATTAATAATAAATACAAATGAAGTTGATGAGACACTAAAACCATTGATAACCGAATACTTGTTAGGTAACTGGAGATCGATTGAAATTTTTTTGTAATTTTCAATGTTTCTTTTTCATTAGTAATTGAATAATCACAGTTTCAAAGACTACTGTGGTGAAATCCAGTTCACCAGGAATTCCTTCGGTTGTCATGGTCATTAAATGGATCATATAATCAACTGTAGTTGCCATAGCCGTTGCTACGGTTGTTGTCAAATCGTTTATGTTGCCCGGAGAAAGTATTCTCGCGTCCACCTCGTCCGCCCCCGTATCCCCAACGATCTGGAAATGAAGGGACAAAACTAACATTAATATTTCTGTAAATTATTTTTTTATTGCCTAGCAATGATCGAAAATACCGAATTCAAGCAACTGTAGAAAGCAACAATTTTCAGTAGTACAGGGATCAAAAACAGTAATTTCTATCTCAAAACTAGCGGTGTGAATATGTGTGTGCCTCATTCGGGCATAACAAAAATTCTCAATTTGGTATTTCAGCCCAACATACTACCTTTATCCTTCTCCAATATACCATCCATAAGCAACATCAACAGTAATATCGATAATTGAAATTGCGACTAATAATTGATGCACGTGACCGATTGAGTTTGTGTTTTAATGCTTATTAACTTCCCGATAGGAGAAGTTATTGTAATCAGCCCGAAATCAAACTTTTTTGTTTTTCGTCCTACAGAGGTTTTAAGTGTACCGAAATGCTTCCCATCAAATTCTGAGCAAAAGTCTGTGTGTGTGTGTGTGTAGGCCTGCGGTGGACAAAATTTTCGCGCTCAACTTTCTCACAAACGGTTGAAGTTGTTAAGATCGCGTTCGACGCGTTTCCATGCCACTTAGATCTGATTAGTTGTTGGCTACAATCGGTCCAGCCTACATATTGTTATTAACAATTTGAATTGTTTATAACGCTCTACTGCACAAAGTATTGAAGATAGCGGAAAATTTATGTAAGATAAGTTATTCTCCATATGGAAATACACAGTTTATGTCAAATTATTTTTTTTCATCATTTGCATACTTAAGGAGGTATAGCCGCCGGAACACTAATTCATGTAATAACTGAATGGATAAAGTTAGCGCTGTTCGGAATGTCTCAATCGAAGTGTTTCCACGCACAATAGAGCGGTATTCAATGCCATTCGTGCAGTGCATACATTGTTATTAACAATTTCAATTGTTTATAATGGTCTACTGCACAAATTATTCAAGTTAGCGGAAAATTGCTATAAGATAAGTTATTCCCCATATAAAAATGCACATTTTATGTACAATTACTATTTAACTTCCCGATAGGAGAAGTTATTGTAATCACCCCGAAATCGAACTTTTTTTGTTTTTCGTCCTACAGGGGTTTTAAGTATACCGAAATGCTTCCCATCAAATTCTTAGCAAAAGTCCGTGAGTGTGTCTGTGTGTATGTATGTATGCGCACAAAATTTTGCGCAACGATTTCTCACGAAGCAATGAAGTTATGGAGGTTCTCAAGGTCGCGTTCGAAGCGTTTCCATATAACTTAGAACTGATTAGATTTTGGATGAAATTGGTGCAGTATATATATTGTTATTAACAATTCCAATTGTTTATAATGTTCTTTTGCATAAACTATTAGACTCAGCGTAAAATTTATATAAGAAAAGTTGTTCCCTATACAAAAATACGTCCTTTGTGTAAAACGACTTTTTTCGATAATTTGCATAGTTAAGGAGGTATGACCTTCTCAACAATTATGTATGTAATGAGTAACCGAATGAACTCAGCGCTATCATGACGGTCCCAATCGAAGCGTTTCCGTGCAAAATGGAGCGGATTACACTTTGGATGGGATTCCTGCAGTATATACAATGTTATTAACAATTGTAATTGTTTATATTGTTCCACTGGGTAAAATCTTAAAGTTATCGGGAAAGTTCGCAGACGAGAATTATTCCGTATATGACCTACCTCGGTGTGAATACAGCTTTTATGTGCAATGACATTTTTCCATAATTTGCATCATTAAGGAGGTATGGTTGTGTGAGCAATGTGAAATCCGGGAACAATGCATATCACCAGGGTTGTTCCTTATACAAAAATGCACATTCAATATGAGTTTTTTCAACATAGGTTAGAAAATATCGCGAGTTGAACTAGAATAGAGTTAGTGAATAAATATGTCGATGATTGCGGGAAGGATGTCAAAGAGCGGGAAAGTACAGAGGTAGAGAGGGTAACTAGGCGGACGAATTCCAGTTGAATATTTTTATGGGGCTTAAGTAATTATTAGTCGCAAGTTCAATTGATGATATCACTGTTGGTTTTGCTCATCAGAATGGTTGCGTTCTTATGCTGTGCGAAATACTAAATCGGTAAGTTTTGTTGTGCCCCGTATGGGGTACACACATTTGCATACCACTAGTTTAACCAAAATATACTTGTTATTAGCGTTTAATTCAAATTTGTGTATTATTCATTTTATAACAAAAACTTTACCCCTTTATCAATCATTTTCTGCTTACTATCCGCCGATGACAAGTTCGGGGCGTTGTGTCGCAGTGCTCCAGAAGTATACCTAAGATTTACGACCTCGGGGAAAAGGCCGACCATTAATCGACAAGCCACTCGCTACGACCCGACCGAACAACTGCTCAACCTACTTAATTATCCCTGTCTTCGATATGCTTCCAGCAGTCATCGACATATTCACTCGCCTGGTATATGCTATTCCAACTCGCGATATCTTCTAAACTATACGAAGTAGCAAACAATGCCATACCATATGTAATGTGTATTTTTAACTTCCCGATTTTTCGGGAAGTTATTGTAATGACCCCTAAATCGATTTAACTTCCCGATAGGGAATTTATCGTAATCACCCCGAAATCGAACTTTTTCATTTCGACCTGTAACTGGTGTCTTAAGAGTACCAAAATGATCCCCAAAAAATTTCGAGTCAACGTCTGTGTGTGTGTGTTTTTTTTTTCTACTCTTTCTCTATTCGTATTCACCCACGTAACCGCTGGTAGGCATTACTTCATGGGCAATACTACGGATCAGAGTACCCACCCATTGCGGCTGGGGCCGACTTCGCCATTTCAGCTCATCGTATTTCTAATCACAGGGTAAACCTCCAGAAACCCCTGTGATGCGATGGCGGGCGTCTACGATGGAACCCTCCCTCCCCCCCGCGCGACGGGTCGCGTTCGGTCCCGGCTCACGGTCTCACTTCATGGATACCGCCGATAGCACACACGGAATGTTCCTGCCATCGGTCGGAGTCCGTGAGAAAATATTTTTCAGAAAAAATATTTGCAGTGAGCGGGAATCGAACGCGGGACCTTTAGAATAGTAGGCAGACACTCTACCCACTACGCCAAAGCCCCGTCTCGTCTCTGTGTGTGTGTGTGTGTGTGTGTGTGTGTGTGTGTGTTTGTATGTATGTGCCCTAAATTTTTGGTCAACGATTTCTCACGAATGGATACACCAAGCGAAGCCGTCTTCATGTAACTTAGCCCCGATTAGTTTTTGATAGATATTGGTTCAGACTATATATTGTTATCAACAATTTCAACTGTTCACCGCTGTATCTCGTAAACGGTTGGAGTTAGGGAAAAAATTTGTTAAAATAAATTGTTCCTCAGACAAGGATGCACATTTAATGTAAGTTGACTTTTTCCCATAATGTGCATAATTAATGTGGTAGAGTAGATGGCGTCGGCGACCGCAAAAATTGGTCTCTCCACTAAACACGGATCGACTCAGAATATAATACTTTTATATCACTTTTGTGTATCAATGCTGCCATGGAGCGTGAAGTCGAGTGAAGTCAGAGATACGGGACTTATTGAACTTCTTCAACGTACTTGTATATTCGTGGTTTTAAAATGCTTTAATGAGACTTAGAGGCTCTAATGAGAAGTAAATGGCCTTCACGTGGAAGAGGGAGTTATCTCTTGATTATGAAAAAATCACAAAAGGCAGCGACATATAGAGAAATTAAAAAAAAATCAGTGAATACTGGAGTGAGAAGTCTCGTAAATTTTTGAAACAGACATGATCTCGAAAACTCGAGTTACCAAATCGGGAAGTTTCCATTGTGTCCTCACTGAGGGCACAAATACATCCCACCCACTAGTTTCTTTTCGCTTCGTAACTGGTGTTTTAAGTATACTGAAATGCTTCCCGTCGAATTCTGAACAAGTTTGTGTGTGTATTTGTGTGGAATCGGAATTCTTCGTTAACGATTTCGTGCAAACGGGTGGAACGATCTAGGTCTTCGAGATCCTATTCGAAGCACCTTCATGGAACCTAGATCGGATTACTATTTGGTTTAAATTGATGGAGCAATTTTTCTGGTTATTAACAATTGGATTGTTTACAACGCTCTATTGGAAAAACGGTAAGAGATACGGCAAAAAGTATTAAGCAGAACTTAGTCTGAGGGTGAAACTGCATATTTAATTTGTTATCACTTTGTTCCATATTTGTCACAATTAAAGAGGTATGACGGCCTTAACCATCGAACATTCACGCCCCTATTGGCGTCTGACTCCCTCTCTAGTAATGCGCATAATTCTCGTCCTCACGCTGACTATGCGGCTAATCAAATTTTCGTAGTTATCTGCTTGCAAACTTGCAAATCCTCGGTGTGAAGCTCACGGGTTAAGTCAGCGTAATCCGAGGTTCACAAACAAAACTTGTAGATTTGAGAATTTTAAACTATTCATATATCAAGCAGCTCGAGCGTTAAACCCGTCATACTTCATTAATTATGATGATTATGGAAAAAAGTAATAGAGAATTAAATATGTTTCCGCTTACAAATCAAGTTCTGCTCAACACTTCTTGCCGTATCTGTCATCATTTTTGCAACAGAGCATTCTGAACAATCCAATTATTAATAAGAAAAAAAACTGCTTGGTCAATTCAAATCAAAAACTAATACGGGTTGAGTTCCTTGAAGACACTCCGAGTACGATGCTGATGAACCAGATCCGATTCCACACATACAAACACACACACACATATATTTCCTCAGAATTTGACGGAAAGTATTTTGGTATACTTGAACACTAGTTACGAATTGAGAAAAACGATTTAGTCATTACAATAACCGAGGGATCGCGAAGCTCATTAAAAACAAAGTAATTGAACATAAAATGTGCACGTTTGTGTGTAGAACCACTTATCTCCTACAAAGGAGAGAAAAATACCTGTGATAGTTTCAGCGGTAGGACGTTATACACAATTGAAATTGTTACTAACAATATATGTACTACGTGAACCGACGGCGGTAGCCAAGTCAGCATTGGGGGCCGTCCGCATGAAACTAGCCCTAGTTGTCGAAATGGAGTTATGCATATGGGCATATTCCTGACATCATTCTTGAAATTTTAAGCCCAAAAAAACACCTCCGATTTGAGAATTCGCAAAATTATACAGGTTTGGAGTCGAAAATCCAAAAAGCACAGTTTTGAGGAAAATGAACTTAAAGTTGCAAATCGCATGTATAAGCATTCTACTTGGCACTTAGTAGGATTTCGGTGTTAATTGATTGGGAGGGCCATGTACATAAAAACAAAACTGACTGGTCATTACTTTACATACACACTAATAGTATATTACGACCCAAGGCAAGAAACCAAACTTTCTGGCCGTGTGTCGTATGCTATTTTTCTTTCTCCCCACCCGAAAGTACGTTTAACAATAAATGTATCAATTTTGAAATGTTGACGATCAATCCAACGACGAATACTTTTGTGGCCTAACCGCGCACGCCTCTCGTCGGTCACCTTGCGAACTACATGCCCGCCCGACTTTTGCAAAACCGAGGCGAAGCCTCGGTTTTTGCTGGTCGGGGCGGGCAAAAAGTAAAAATGCATGAAAAAACATAAAAACGTCGAACAAAAATTAGAATGCCGAAATCACTTTTTATAAGCATATTTTCCTTCCAACTTTGACCTCTTTGTCGAAATTTCTAAACATCGCGATGAAGAATCGCTCATTTTTCAGGTTAGGTCAGTCTCTTCATTCGCCGGCGGGGGACAGTTTTAATTTACTCTACTTTTTCAAAATCAACTCCTTTTTTATCCAATATTATTTTATCCACTAAAGAAATTAATGCATAATTTAAAGAAATTTTGTTCCACAGGAGCACTGGCGACATGAACCTTTTATGTGTATATATTATACAGAGAAAAAGTGGCTTCGGAATTTGACACGTTCGGTCGCGATTTGGGCACTGAAATATATCATGCGCATGCGTAAGCAAGAGTCGGGGAGCTTCGGGTGGAGATCCGAAGTTTACTCTTTCGTTAGCAACTCTCGCCTGCAAACGCGAGCCACAAAAGTTTTGTGGTCAATCACAACGATTCTCCGTCGAGACACTCCAGAAAAGCCGTTGTTTCTGGCGTTTCAGACCACGGTGAAGTGCGTACTTTCGGGTCGGGGAGGAAGAAATAAAAATTTTGCTGTACTGTAGGCATAGCGTTGTGCAAAGCCACTTTATGAATTTCCAGTTTTGAAGAGTTTTGACAATTATATGAACTTATTTGCTATTCTAGTATGGCTTTGAGATAAATAATAAGTGGAAGACTATCTATGGTCTTCAGATGCGAGTGAAGATCGGTATACACTTTGACACCAATATTTGTCATAATAAATTTGATAATAATTCAAAAAGTTAATCGTTTGGAGCGAGCGACAACAAGGGCTGATTTTCCGTTTTTCTTTCGAACAGAAAATTTCTGACTTATACTTATGACAATGATATTTAATAGGCCTCATTCGACGCGGGAAGAGTACTAGTTAGGAATGGGCTGATATAGAAAATTGCATTTTTGTCAAGATTTGAGCCAAATGCCAATTATCTCAGAAACTAGGAGTGACAACAAGGGCTGGTTTCATGCGGACGGCCACATTTGTTTTGAGTTAGGACCGTGCGCACGCATGTCTACCGCTTTGTATGCCAATTCGAACGTCCTGCACCTAAAGTACCATCAATACACCTAATATCAAAACGACTTGTATTTCGAGAAGCATCATACTATATCAAGTGCAGCACTCGAGTTCCGATCCATTCAATTGATAATAGTTTCCATATAATTCATCTCTAGTACAGGTTAAGGAATTTGTATAATTTTCATTCCAATGGCAGCTGGAATACTTACTGCGTCCACCATAAGATCCACCTCCACCCCTGGCAGCCAATTCATTAAGTTTAGGATTGATGACCTGGTTAGCTTCCCTAAGAACATTAATGAGATCCTTAGCCTGCCGGCCATTCTGTGGGGTGAAGAATGCGTAACTTGTTCCGGTGGACTGCGAACGACCAGTTCTACCAATTCTGTGGATGTAGTCCTCAGACGACGATGGATAATCGAAGTTGATCACGTACTTTACATCATCGACGTCTAAATAACATCATTCGGTAATAAAAATATCCTCACTTTTGTCCCATCTCAAGTCATTGATTTCTTAGTATTTATCAGCAATGGGTAAATCATCTTGGTGAAACAACGGACACAATCTTACAATTCAAGAAAATATTAAATATACTGACAATAACAGAAATTGCACGAATGTTCAGGGGATGTTAGTATAAAAAATAAAAATAAATGTGAGGAACTAAAGCTGAAGTGGGTATTGAGCAGGTGTAGATAAATAGCATGGATAATAAGGTAATTCAGTAGTGAAGAACCAATTGAGATAATCCGTTTTAAAATTCAGTGTTCTGTTGACGTTGTATTGAAATTCAAGAGAGATAGTGAGATTTGGATGATTTTTTTTATGGAATAGCAATGGAATTCAAATTTCGTAATTTCAATTAACATCAGAGGCACTCTTAGATAAAACTATCGCTGTTAAAATCATAATTGAACATCTTTTCAATCAGTCCATACATTCTTCCCTGCTGAATTAAAAACAATAAATTACTTGAAATTAAAAACCATTGTTAGGTTGGATGTTGTGATAATACAAACCAGAGTAAACAGATGAACATTGCATTCCATACTGAAGTCATTAAACCAGCACACGAATCCCCTTGTCGTGATTTTCTACCCGAATTGATCATTTTTTTTCGTGATTCCACAATTTCTTTATCCTACCACGATACCCATCGAGTAGCGATTGTAGCAAAATCAATAGATTGTTGTCTCGCACCTTGCTGACCCGACTGTGTTGACTAATATACAGAATTCTTATTTCATATATTGAACAGCGGTGAACGCAGCGCGACAAGTGACCCGCTTACCACCCTGCATGGTACACAGGACTCTCACACAGAGGCACATTGGAAATACATGCTTTTTTTCGGAAACTTCACGATAAATCTCCGCATGTACGTCTATATATTCACTTGCATATATAGCTTTTTCAAGAGCACAGACAGGTGAGTGAGCCATGGTTTTCACGCATCCAAACGCATTATCATTTTTTCATCGCACACTCAACTTCATCTGTGCACCATGTGCCTCTGAAACAAAGGACAACCAGACTGATTAACATAAATTATGAGATGCTCACACTTATCACCTAACTGTATCTTTAAATTTACATTTCAAAATCAGTTAATGGAATTTGGTAATGAAATAACTTTATGATTCAATTTTGAGCAGCAGCCGAGGTCTGATTAATTCAAAAAAGAGAGAATAGCAATTGAGTTATGGACAGTTTTTGTGAAGTGATATGCTTCATAAACCAATCTGTACAAAACATGCAACTACCTCCCCGAGATTCCAATATATTGTACTTACACAGTAGTAAGGACAATGGAGTCACTATATTATCATTTCTATACTCGAATGTCTACTTAGTACTTGAATTTTATCCATTACTCTTGTTACTTTCTACTTGTAAAATGTACTTACATTTTGCCTATCTACTTGTCTATTTTACTGCAGAGTATCTCTAACACAAAGTACAATAAATATGGATAATAAAGATGAGTGCCGCTAAATGCGAAGAACGTGCTGAGCAGTAAGGAACTTCAATGGAGGGGTTAACACCACTGTGAAATTTATATGGACACTTCATTTCGACATAGGGGTATAATAGTATATTTGGATACAACTGCGATGGGGTGTTCACGAGTGCGAAGTTGGCGGCGCGAGGCGAAGCCGAGCACGAGCTGGAACACCCCATCGCACGTGTGTCGAACGATAGTTTTTGACAGTGATGTTACGTTCTACGAGTGCCGAAATAGTTATTTTTCGTTTACTAGTAAACGAAAAGACTTTTTGTTTACTAGTTAACGAAAAGTAACTTTTCGGCACGAGCTGAACGTAGCAGCAATGTCGAAAAAAACTTGTCTCCCAACTGTGAATTTGGAAAACAAACGCAAGACGAGCTTCGCAACACAGGAGGCAGAAAAATTACCTCTGTGCATACGTCGAACAACATTTTTTGATGCACTTCGCGTACATGATACCCTGCTCACGCATAGGGCATTAAAAAAATTATTGTCATCTGGTATAATACAGAAAAAAATGTAGAAAAAATTGTTTGGTATTTCTAACTTCCCAGTGAATTGGTCGAATCGTGTCTAGACATTAGAAACCCTTTTTGCAACATGGTTTTTAAATTCAATATGGACAATCACTTGAACAAATTTGACGGTATCTTCAAAATAAATCGAAAAAAAATAGCTATTTTCTGTAAGATGATCCAAAAATTATTTACGGCCCAATAAGTGCGCTATGCTTCGTTGAGAATTGAACGAAATTGCGTAAACATTTTGTCTGTTTCCATTGAACGAAAAAATCGTTTCCTGGGGATCCTAACCCAGTGGTATTAACCCTTAACTAGAGTAGTTAAGTAAGCATTGTAATGTTAGTTATAATCAATCTAAAACTTTGCCTCGCAATCTTTGAAAAATCTTGTTTTCGTTTTCTACTCCTCCCAACGTCACGAGTGAGGCATCAACTTCATATAACCAGTCTGTGCTACATCGCCACCCTCCTTGAGTTTTATCATTGCTTCTATCTCGACATAGCAACCCATTATGAACCTCAATTTAATAACTCTGTTTCCTATGTCTTTATCTTCGGTCATAGTAAGTAAACCAAATTTCATGGTTCTAGTGTTGGAAGATTCTTACCTAATCCACGAGCTGCGACGTCTGTGGCTACGAGGATTGAGCCTTTTTTGTTCCTAAATTCTGAAAAAAAAAGTACTTTAAGCCATTGAATGTTTGAGTGTATCCGTAGCAGCTAAGTGTCAATAAAGGATTTAAAAATTTTGAATATTCCAACAACCAAAAAACTTTAGCACATTTCGATGTAATACCACTTATTAAGGGACTTTCTAAGCCTCGTTCCGGAAGTAGGTCTCAACTCAGATTCATGATTTAAGAATTTTTTTTTGCTGCGAAATACGTTTTTGAACAGTCAAATTCATTGAAAAAATAATGTAACGAATGTGATGATACATTTGTGCTCTTATTGAAAATGTTTTTATTATGAATTGTTTATAGGGAAAGTACTTTGAAAACCCTAGTTGTCACTCGACCAATCAACATACCGCGGGAACATCGCGATATTTATGAATACATAACCTCAATAATGGCGCAACACACGAAGAGATTTTGATTAAATCCAGCAGTTATTAAAAAATCCCAGCTTGAACGACGTAGAAAAACTCTCGATAGTTTGGAAAATTACAGCAGTGCTACCTCGTTATTACCTCACTGTTTTGACAGCTGTGAGCCGCCATGCCACTTCTTAAATTCTCGGGGAATTTTTCGTGTGGCGCCATTTTTTGGACAAGCCACAATTACTGTGAGACAGCGATTCGACAAACATTCGCGAACGTTTTTTATAACCAATTCCTAGGCAAATTGAGCAAATTTTTCAATGAGACGTAGATAAAAGGTTGTTCTTCCTAGTGGTATTTTTTTTCGGCAGGTCGAATGTCAAACTTTTTTATGGGCAAGTAACTTCCGGTGAAAAATCGAGATCTCCTCTTTATGTACTGATATCTTTTTAATTAATAGGGGAAAAATTCTCAAAAAATTTCAGCAAATGTGAGAAAGGTTGCTCTTTGCAATGCATACAAAGAAACAACATGTAGAATGCGAGTGGCGAGACTCTGAAAGTACCTTAAAAGAACATTGACGTAATTAGTGCCGTCTTCGATTTTTAGTGTCCGTGAACTCCCTTCATGAATAATCTTCCAAATATTTTTACCTCTTAAAACATAATCGCGCTCCTGTTGCGATTTATCTCCATGCATACAGACAGCAGGCCATCCATAACGACGAATATTTCTTGTGATGTTCTCCACTTTCCTTTTGGTCTCAACGAAAATGATTGTTTTACCACCATCTTCGTTGACATTGCCAATTTCCTGGAGAAGAGACCCCAATCTATAGAATGAAAATATAGCACATAATTAAATAATCAACTCTAACTTGAAAAAAAAGCATTGAAAGTATGTTTTAGTCAGGTCTTCTTAGAGGTATGATGTGTAATATAATCACAGAACATTCATTCACCCTTTTTCATCATGTAAAGTATACAGAGATTAGAGAAAAATGACATAGAATTCGCAGATTATGGAAGTTGATTTAACGTGGCTCAAACGATCTTATATTTATTGAAAAACATGTAATTCCGACATCATAAAAAGTAAGGGCAATTAAGATTCGTGAAATTCACATACAAAAAAACGTTTTTTCTGTCAGCGACTGCAATGGTTGAAAAAACTGTGGGAAGGGAAAAATAATTATTGGTCTGGTTATGAAGGTTCGGACCTGTCGAACTGCCATTATCGATTCCATGAGTTATAAGTATTTCCGTGAAGTTATGATCAGTTGTCACAAGAAATATCGAATATTCTAATTGTACGATAAAGAGAATGGGGGCTTGTAACACCACAAAACAGAAGAATCTACTTGTGTAACACGAGGAAGATAGATTGAATCGAAGTAATGATTTTCGCGGCTTTCCAAGGTATAAGTTCATCAATACATTTCAACGGCAGTCAGCGGAGGACAGAGGTATTCGTCGCTGTGACTCCCACAATTTTTGGTTGCTTGCTCCTATTTTTTATGATGAAAAAATGTATGTTTTTTTCAATGCATAGTACCACTCGAGCCAAGATACTTGACAAAATAAGAAATTGCTTTTGTTATGTAAGCGGGTATATACCTTACAAGGATTAAAATTTCAATGACATGTATCGTTAACGTGAAAGATCTCTTGAAAATAATAGTTTCATTACAACGAAAATTCGGCAGTTCTTCTCACCATAATAACTTATGTCGAAACTCAGGCAATAATTTACAGAAGCTCACTTGAATTAATTTCCGAACAGCCTTGAAAATAGACTAGTCACCGTTATTCACTTGTATTATTTTTTTCTCACTATAACGCAAAAGAAATATAATCTGAAATACAACTAACTTTGTTTCTTTTTCATGTTCCTGGCAAACGTCGACAATCTGCAGAATATTGTGATTAGCAGAAAGAGATAGTGATCCAATATTAAGTTGTGTATAATCAGTAAGATACTCCTCAGCAAGATTTCTCACTTCCTTGGGCCACGTGGCGGACCACATGAGAACCTGCCTGTCAGGCCTGATCTGTTCGATGATTTTCCTGATTTGTGGTTCGAACCCCATATCTAACATACGATCAGCTTCATCTAAAACAAGATAAGTACAACGTCGGAGATTGGTAGTGCCTCGCTCCAGGAAGTCGATAAGACGTCCAGGGGTGGCAATGACGATTTCCACGCCTCGTTCCAGATCACGCGCTTGTCCCCCCTTGGGTGCACCTCCAAAAATACAAGTGTTTCTTACATAGGACAATGACCCAAAATCTTGGGCTACAGTTTGAATCTGCTGAGCAAGTTCTCGAGTGGGTGCAAGTACGAGTGCGATAGGTCCGTCACCACGATTAAGCGGTTGTTGGCTATTGATATGTACTATAGCCGGAAGAATGTAGCCCAGAGTTTTTCCAGAACCTGTCTGTGCAATTCCAACCATATTCTGTCCAGACATGGCTATTGGCCAGCCCTGTGCCTGGATCGCTGTTGGCTCTGTGAATCCCTGCTTTCTAATGCCTTTCATCACATAATCCGGAAAATTACCCTCCTCAAAATACTGAATTGGATTAGGAATTTTATCCCCTTTTAGTGTTATGTGCTTGTCATCTCGATAGCTCTGAACTTCGCGTGGATGTCTGTTAGCGACATTGGCATGTGGCACGTAAAACTCCTTCTTGAAGGGTTTCAGACTTTCGCCGTCCCAATTTGGCTTACGAAGAGTCCCTCCAGCACCACCACTATTCTTCATACCACCTCCGCGTCCACCAAATCGATTATTCGATCCCATGTTACCACCACGGGAACCACCAAATCGATTGCCACCACCCCCATAATTATTTCGAGCAGTACCGCCAGTTCCTCCCCCACCATTACGGTAACCACCAGCACCACCGTTGATAGACGAAGCTCCGTAAGTCCTAAAAATTTGAAGGAATAGACTTCGTATTATTGATACATTTTATTTTTTATACTCATAATTTATGGGGGAAAAATTAATATAAGTGTCTAGTCATACGCGCCACACTAAATTTTTGCATGCTCCGGCCACATATATAAATTCACCGCATATCCACGATATAAATTACGTACAGTAAATAAGTGTATATGAGGGATATCACCAAATTTCAAGGAATAGGTTTCAACTTTTCTAGTTTGTTACTACGTGAATGAGAAATTAGCAACAATTTTCTCGAAATGACGAGTGGTTGAATTCAGTAGACACATGGGTTCTGTTGGATGCACAATTTATGTGTGCAGAACAAAGTATATGAGTGCATTTAGAGTTTCATATTTTAGTCACAAAAGATGAGAAAAAAATATCATGAAAACTGTGAATATCGAGTTATGTAATGGTTTTTGATACACATATATGTTGCGAACTTCGAGAGACGAGATCCAGACGTAAATGTGTGGACACCGAAGGCATATAGCTCGTAATATTACTCTACCTCTCACAAGCATTCATGCTCTGTTGATGTAGCGAAACAGAGGCATGCCAAAATGAGAGGCCAAAATTTGAACGATACTTCTATGATTTTTATCACATAACGTGACTTGATACACTAACGTGCGCCACGTAATGGCGTCGTGAATTTTCACAATGAACGTGATACTTGAGAAAACCCGGATTTTCACTACTTATTCGACAATCACTGGCTAATCGTACATACATTACGAAATTAAAAATCATTTGCGAGAAGGTCTATAACTATCTATTGCTACTCACATGGTTACTGATAGGATGTACTGCTTTTCAATTCCTGTGCTTAAAGATGGTCGCAAAAGTCCAGAGGAGGTAAGCACCAAAGATGTCTAAAATTATTCCCCAAACAAAGGATGAATATTAATTCCTTACATTATTATTGAATTAAATTGAGGAAATAGAAGCAACCGATTAGTAATAGCACAGCCAATCTGGAGAGAAATTATAAGGCAACGTGGACACTACTTACCCGTGCGGCGGCTGGGGACGGAAAGAATTTGGATTGTGGTTTATAAGTGTATGGCAGAGATTAGATGGAAGATCAGCAGGGGTTATGGTAAATGTGTAGCCACAAATCGACCTCCGATACCTAGCGGCGGCCACGGAACTGTGGACGAGCGGTGCAAAAAATCGGTATTGCAGCTCGCGTCAACAATTTTGTTCGTAACTTCAAAAGTGGGGGGGGGGGGGGGGGGGGGGGGTCACGCGCACTTTTACAAGTCTACACAGAGCGAGTTGAGTACGGTGGTGAAAAATGGCGCCGTACAAGTAGCCACCAGCCAACTTTACACGAAACAACTCTACACCAGACAAGTCTACACGGGCATGAAAACAGATTTTAAATTCAGTCGGTTTAAATAGTGTTGGTATAGTAGAAACGCCCTCGATTTTTACCCATTGTTCCGTCGTGCAAGTACCCATGAAGGAGCAGGGATGGCGCTGCAAGGCTTATTTTGTGTTAGCAGAAGAAATATTCCATACCGTCATACAATCAGCCGAATACTGGACAATAAGGACAGAATAGACGTTCCAAAACAATTTTACACATATTAAATGATTATGGCGACCATCGAAACGATTCGCCGGCGAAGGAGAGGGGGCAAGTGTCAATATTAATCATTAAAAATACATCCCTGTTGCAAAGACGAATAATGCGGAAGGCAAGGGGTGGGTGTAAGCGGATAAACAAAATCATTTTAGTCTATCGGTCAAATTGCTGAGGGGGGGGGGGGGGGAGTGGAGGCGAGTGGCGATTTCGATCATGAAAAATACATTCATATGGCACTCGTTGTAAACTGATAGGGAAAGGTCGGGGAAATTTTGATGATGAACTAGTAGGATAAAAGTGTGTGTCCCCGTTGGGAATACAAAGAAAACTTCCCGATTTATAATTTCTGTTTGCAATTCCTAGATTTTCCGATATGTAAATTAAATGTCTAAATCGCATTTATCAAGCAGATAATTATGAGTATTTGACTAGCAGCATGGTCAGCGTGAGGACGAGAATTATGCGCGTTACTGGACTGGGAGTGAGACACCAATAGGGGTTTAACCCGTCATACCACCTTAATTATGACGAATATGGAAAAAAGTGATAAAAAATTAAATCTGCATTTCCACTTACAGAGAAAATTCCGCTTAATACTTTTTTCCATATCTCTTACCGTTTTTGAAATAGAGCGTTGTAAACAATTCAATTGTTGATAATGAAAAAACGGCTCGGTCAATTTAAAACAAAAACTAATCCGATCTAAGTTCCATGGATACGATCCGAATAAGACCTCGATGACCCCGATCGTTCAATCCGTTCGTAAGAAATCGTTCACCAAAAATGCGATTCCACACATACAAACATGCACACACACACAGCCATTGACTCAGAATTCATCGTGGATCATTTTGGTACACTTAAGACCCCGGTTACAGGCCGAAATGAAAAAGTTCGATTTCGGGGTGATTACAATAACTTCCCTGTCGGGAAGTTAATTATAAACAAACTCATTTTATCCATTGCTCAAGTAGCCTTGGAGGGGGGGGGGGGGGAGTGGCGATTTTCCTAATCAAGAATACGTTCATATGGCAATCGTTGTAAAAAATGTAAGAAAGAAGTGGGGCAAACGTAAAATTATCAACAAACTCATTTCACCCCTTTGCTCAAGTAGCGGCGGAGGGGGGGGGGGGGGGGAAGCGAGTGTCGATTTTCATAATATGAAAACCAACCCTATATCGGTCGGACCAATACCTTCCCGATCGTTCCCCCGTATATGTTATATACAAAATTTCGGTTTGTGTCTCAAATTGTCAACGTTTCAAACTTTTCAAAATAAAGAGATTTTAAAATCTCTTTAGAAAGATATTTTTTTTTAATATATCCTTTCTTGCGATAGAGTTGGATAAACAATTCGATTTGTGCAAAACTATGAGTGTTACTATAAAAAGTCATAAAAAATCAAATGTGTACTTTTACGTGTGGAACAACTTTCATTCAACACCTCAGTTGGTATCTCTAATTATTGTCGTGATAGAGCGACATAAACCATTCCATTCGTTAATAACAATTAACTATGGGTGTTGGAAAACAAAGTCATGCAACATTAAATGTGCATTCTTATGTGTGGAACGACTTTCATTGCACACTTTGTTCCGTATCTCTAATCCTTCTCAGGATAGAGCGATATAGACAATTCATTTTGTTAATAACAATTAACTATGGGTGTTGGCAAAAAAAGTCATTAAACTTCACACGTGTATTTCTAGGCGGGGAACAACTTTCATTCAACACTTTTTTTCGTACCTCAAACCGTTCTTGCGATAGAGCAATATAAACAATGCAATTTGTTAATAACAAGTGAACGGATAATTTGTTGAAAAAATCACTCCTTTCCGACCTGGATACCACTCATACGCGTCCATCAAAAAAAAAGTCGCTACGTTGGTTTCTTCGGAAAGGTTAAACAAAGTTTTTTGTATAAATTGTTCAATTTTTGCTATTGATCCAATGGAACAAATATAAGTTCGCAGGTTTGCAATCGAATAATAAATAAAATTCGTGTTTTCATTTTTCCTCTCCATTTTTAAAAGACCGGTCAACTTTGAAACTTCATTTTAGTGAGAAAATTGAACAAAAAAATTTAAAAAAAAAACATACAAAATTATTCAATTTTTTTTCGCTTCAGTGGAACGAATAGACATTTGTAATTGAAAACATCATTAAATAAATTATCAAATACAGAATTGTTTTAAAAATAAATTAATAATTAGAATTTGTTTTTTTAGTTTTTAACTTGTCCATTAATTTCTAAATTCCTGAAGAAAAAAATTGAAAAATAAAAACTTCGAAATTGTTCATGTTGTTTGCGATCAAAGGATGAAAAATTCGAACAAAGAAAGGGCTTGAAAAATAAATAATAGCTGTGCCTACGTGTATGTGTGTGTGGGTGCTTTGAAAATTTTTCTAATAATTTAAACGCTATCGCCTTAATTATGAGTATTACGAAAAAATTCATGCAACAAAAAATGGTTGTTTCTACACGTGGAACCACTTTTATTTGAAACTTTTCCATCTAACTCTTACTGTTCCTGGAATAGAGCGATATAAAGAATTAAGAAAAGTCATAAGAGATTACGTCTGTATTTCTCTATAACGAATTACATTCATTATACACTTTTTCTTCTCTTTTTAACCGTTCTCGCGATAGAACGTTTTAAATAATCAAGATGGTTAATAACAATTGAAGGAATTGTTTTTCAACATTGACACTCCTTTCTACCCTGGACATCAGTCAGAGGTCATTTTACGTCAAAGGAGATAGGAGAAACAAATCGATTGAGCCGTTTCTCAAAAAATCACTCACACACGAGCACACACAAATACACACACAGAACCCTCATCTAAAATTTATCAGAAATGATGTGAAACGTCGGAAAAACTGAAAATTTTCGATTTCTGGGACACTTCATTATCGGGGTTATTACAATAACTTTCGTAAATCGGGAAGTTAAAAAATTTATTTAAAAAAGCATTTAAAAAAAACGATAAAATGAGGATTTTCAATTTTTTGTCGTCATTTTTAAAAAATCATTGAACTTTGAAACATTATTTTGGGTTTGTTAAGTTGGACTGTAATGCAAATCAACGGAAATTGACATGCCATGGTAATCAACGGTCCGGCCGCTTGCGGCCGGGGCTGCGCTCGTTAACTATTAATTTTTATAAAGTGGTTGTTTTTGTCCACAACGAAGCGTCGGTATCACAGCACGCCACGCCTCTCGGAAAAAAGGCGAAGGGTCACGTGGTTCACGCGAAGCGTACCGAATACAAATGAGATGCGCAGGAAGTATATTTTTTGATTCTGATTATATATATTTTTTTTTCCTGGTTTTAATGATGAAAAAAATGGTTAGAAACAGTAATTATTATCTCTTCAATATTTAATTGACTACGAATCTTTAGTTAACAACTTTTATACCTATATATGCTCAAGAAATCAAGAAAATCAATGAAAATGAATTAAATGGAAATGACAAATAAATTTAATAAACCTGAAAAAATGCGAATCGATCATCATTGAACATTATTATGACTCCTTCAATTAAGAGTGTATTATTTTTAAGTAATAAAATAATTATTTCTTTAATTAGATTATCCATAAGTAATAGGGGTAGGTGAACAATTATGTAAGTACACAGTAGATTGTTGAAGATTCTTTTTGATTTTTGAGCAAAAAGGAACAATTCTGAAAATTAAAATTAAATAAGCGAAAATGCAGTAATAATGATAGGTAGATCAAATACATTGCGTGCTTTTGACCAAAAAAGCGTACATCCTGTAGTAAGAAAAATTGATTTAATTAGAAAAAAAATTAATTATGTTATTACTTAAAAATGATACACTCTTAATTGAAGGAGTTATAATAATGTTTCCATTTAATTAATTTTCGTTGATTTTCTTGATTTGTTGAGCATATATATATATATATATAGATATAAAAATGGTTAACTAGAGATTGTTGGTTAATTAAATATTAAAGAGATAATTATGATTTCTAATCACTCTTTTTATAACCAAAACCAACAAAAAACAATATATAATCAGAATCAAACAATATACTTACTGCGCATCTCATTTGAATTCAGCATGGTTGGCGCGAACCTTGTGACTCACGCCATTTTTCCGAGAGGCGTGGCGTGCCATGATACCGACGTTTCATTGTGGACAAAAACGACCACTTAATAAAAATTAATAGTTAATTAATGGTGCGTTTTTC
The DNA here is from genome assembly GCA_026005395.1 of Asobara japonica. Taxonomy (NCBI): domain Eukaryota; kingdom Metazoa; phylum Arthropoda; class Insecta; order Hymenoptera; family Braconidae; genus Asobara; species Asobara japonica. The sequence goes on from BQMI01000068.1 coordinate 27,026, forward strand.
GATAGTGGTTGCCCACGCATTCTTAAAGCTAATTGTTTGCTCTACAAAAAAAGTCCTTTTGACTATATGGATTAAGATTCGAGTTATTCACGCTTGAACAAATAAAGTGCGATTTTTGCGTCAGTTTTTTGTTAATAAGTTTGAAGCCGCTAATTTGGTCAATATACATTTTGATATATTATTCAGTGTATTTTTATCCATTTTTTGGTATACCTCACTCCGGTTGGTGTGAGATTTTACATGGAAGCCCTTTTTTGAGCTAAATTGACTGGGCTAGGGTAACTGCACCAGTAGAGGAACGACCCCAGTAGATCGATTCCACCGTTAACTAAAAATTGTATAGATTGCAGCAAAATTAAGATAGTTTTGGTTCCAAATTATTAAGAATGGCACCAATTTAAAATAACGCAACGACAGTTTCATTTAAATTCATTGAGATTTTCAGTATTAAAGCACCGTCCATCTACTGATGCCGTCACCCTACATGGATACTGATGACCAACGTCAAACAGGGTGTTACGAAAAATATGTAGTCAATGAAACAAAGACGCTTTTCTGAAGGAATATCAATTTTAGAAGAAATAAAAAATGCAAGAATGCAAAGATTTCGAGATTCAAGAATTCGAAATGAACAATTGCAGAAATTGAAAAAGAGGAAATGTAAAAATTTGAACATTCGAAAAATGTAACACGCAACGTGAAAACCGAAAATTCTTAACGCACCATTTAAAATATGAAGTTTGGAGAATTCAGAATTAAAAAATACAAACATCAAGAGAAAGCTCAAAAGTCCCTAGGAACTCTCAAAGGCGTCCTAGGAACTCTCAAAGGCGTCCTAGGACCTCTTAATGCATGTATAGCTACGTATGGAGGTTGCTCTCTAACTACCCTGGTGATGGTATTTCAGACTCAATAGTCTCACATAATGCAGAAAGTAATGATTGGTGTCGACCGAAAGCTCGTAACTCCATGAGCCATCCCAGCTGGTTCCGTACTTTCCCGTGTTGCAGAAAATTCGTGGTTGGCCTCAAATGGAAGCTCGTAATTCCCTGAGTGACCCTAGCACCCTTGAATGCACTTATTTACCAACGGGGGTAGTTGTCGAACTACCCGTGGGGTGTAGCTCTGGTTGCGTCGTTTTCTGTGTTGCAGAAAATTCGTGATTGGTGTCACATGGAAGCTCGTAATTCCCTGAGTCACCCTAGCACCCTTGAATGCACTTATTTACCAATGGGGGTAGTTGTTGACCTACCCGTGGGGTGTAGCTCTGGTTGCGTAGTTTCCCATGTTGCAGAAAATTCGTGGTTGGTGTCACATGGAAGCTCGTAATTCCCTGAGTCACCCTAGCACCCTTGAATGCACTTATTTACCAATGGGGGTAGGTGTGGAACTACCCTTGCGGTGTAGCTCTGGTTGCGTAGTTTCCCATGTTGCAGAAAATTCGTGGTTGGCCTCAAATAGAAGCTCGTAATTCCCTGAGTCACCCTAGCACCCTTGAATGCACTTATTTACCAATGGGGGTAGTTGTTGACCTACCCGTGGGGTGTAGCTCTGGTTGCGTCGTTTTCCGTGTTGCAGAAAATTCGTGATTGGTGTCACATGGAAGCTCGTAATTCCCTGAGTCACCCTAGCACCCTTGAATGCACTTATTTACCAATGGGGGTAGTTGTTGACCTACCCGTGGGGTGTAGCTCTGGTTGCGTAGTTTCCCATGTTGTAGAAAATTCGTGGTTGGCCTCAAATAGAAGCTCGTAATTCCCTGAGTCGCCCTAGGACACTTAAATTGATCTATTTACCATTGGGAGTAGTTGTTGAACTACCCTTGGGCTGTAGCTCTGGTTGCGTAGTTTCCCATGTTGCAGAAAATTCGTGGTTGGCCTCAAATAAAAGCTCGTAATTCCCTGAGTCACCCTAGCACCCTTGAATGCACTTATTTCCCAATGGGGGTAGTTGTCGAACTACCCGTGGGGTGTAACTCTGGTTGCGCAGTTTGCCATGTTGCAGAAAATTCGTGGTTGGTGTCACATAAAAGCTCGTAATTCCCTGAGTCACCCTAGCACCCTTGAATGCAGTTATTTACCAATGGGGGTAGTTGTGGAAGTACCCTTGCGGTGTAGCTCTGGTTGAGTAGTTTCCCATGTTGCAGAAAATTCGTAGTTGGTGGTAAATGAAAGCTCATTATTTCTGAAGTGCGAAACATTGAAAATTGATGTTTTTTTTTATAATTCATCTTCATGAAAAAAAAAAAATTAAGAAAAAAATTTTTTTTTGCGCAGATAATTTACTCGTAAATCATAGTTCACTTTTCTCAGCTCGAAGACCCCATTGACATATACTGCCCGCCTACCTTGACGGTCAATTTCGAAAAATCCATTTTCTGGCTAAACTATTTGTGCAGAAAATTTTTGGTTTGCGCAGAAAAAAAGCTCGTAATTTGAGGATATTTTTGATGTCGATCCGGCAACCCTGCCCGCCTAGCCTGACGGAGCTTAAGTGGTCGCCCTCGACATCGCCATAGCATCTTGGAAATGTTGATATTTCGATCGTGGACCTCCATCGAATGACGAAGGAAGAATGAGTGCTTGTCCTAATCGCACTGAATTGGACGAATTTAATGAACTGTTTTCAATATGATCAGTTAAACCTTGTAGAGTTTCCCTTTGAAATTGGTTGGGATTCGCTCGGAAATAATTCAGTTTATTCCATTCATTGACAATGTAACCGTATATGATGTATTGCTGTGTTAACTTCCCAGCCGTCGTAAAAGGGTTGAAATGATTAGTGGGCAACATTCTTAATTGCCACCCATAATATTGTACAGCTGTGACACGTCGTTGATCTGTATTAACATTATTCTTCAAATGGATTGAAAAAACATCTTGACCTGTTGGAAATAATAGAGGGAACATCATAGGTTCGGCATGTTGGGATAATTTATGCATTCGTCGGCACTGAAGTGGATTCCTTGGACAAACTTTGAATTCGATATTTTGTGGAACATTCCCTTCTTTACCGGTAATTAGAATCACTCCTACTTCAGTTTTCGCTCCGAGTCCGGAGGGAAGATGATGTCGTTTTCCTTCCAATATATTCGATGAACTTCGTTGAAAGCCAAGCATGGTTGGGCCAGACTTATTATTCCTATATATTTCACTTAAATTTTGGTATGCTTCAACGTACTTATTCCCACTCATGATTCTCTGAATCATTTTCAAAATTCTATGACTACAATTTTCGAATTGTCGTACTTTGAATGCTTCATTCGGTTCACATACATAAATCTGTGCATTCCCAGGAATCTGTCCTTTAATTGGTTGGAGACTTGTAGTAACCATCGCGTTTACTTCCCCTCGAATTTTCATTGATCGAATCCCAGATTGGTTGATTTCTTCAGTCGGACAAAATAAAGCCGTCGCAAACGAATTATTATAAAAACGTATGTATTTACGAAAATTTCGACCTCTCTTAGTGTTTGCCATGAATAATCTTCTCAATTTATTAGGTCAATATGGGGGATGATCTAAGTTGATCTTTCCACCGTGACAACAATTATGTTTCACTCTTCCTCGTTCTAATCGAAATGACAACGCCCCGCATGATGGACATTCTTGATCCAAAAGTGCAATGTCCAACAATTTTACATTTGCTGACTTCTCGCCGAGAAAATGCCTACTCTTCTTCTTTTTCTTTAAATCGTAATAATCACGATTCCTCTCAGAAATTTCCCGTGTATGATTTGATCTATATTTACAGTGCTTTTTCATTTCTTTCTTGTCCTCTTTATTGTCAATAAACTTGCTTTTTTCTTTTCAATCATTTCATCAGTTCCACCATCTTGATTTGCTTTACGTTTTCTACTTTCATAATGATCACGATTCCTTGAAGAAATTTCACGTCTATGATTTGATCTATATTTTTTTTTTATTTATTGTCCACATGTATACCCTCTCGGGTTTTTACATTTTGTTCCCTTCCCCGAACTTTAACCCCACATACAGATTTTGATATTAGGTAACAATCGTAATACTTGAATAACATTTAAGTGCTGGTTTTTAGAATATCAAACTAATAAGTAACAAAAGAACATTTGGCTTACAATTTCACAGTACGCAAAAAAAAAACCGAGATGCCATATGGGCCATTATCTTAAATTCATACATAAACAGTCAAGTATCACAATTTTTCTCTCAGACTTCTCTTATCATTGATGATATACATACATATCTACATACATACATACATACATACATATATACATACATACATACCCACATGCATACATCGTACGTACATATGAGTAAAGGAGCGAGTGAATATTAACAAAGATATTTGTGATTGCTAAAAGGTAGGTTATTAACTGCTAAATATTGCCCTGGCCGATTGCCTTTTTCCGCGAGAGATCCAGGGACTTTCTCTGAGAAATTATAACAATAATAAAAGAAAAAAAGAAAAAAACCGGGGACACCCGAAGTCGTCACCAACGCCATCAAAATCGGTTGATAGAGAGTACTCCACGACCGCACCCACCCTCGACGTGATACTTAGTTTCCTCTCCCTTCTCCTAGTTTCCCAGGCCAAGTTGGAAGGGATCCTCTATTCTTCTTCCTTCTCCCTGACGGATTTCTCCCATTTCCTAATGAATTTGCAGAGTTCTGGAATTGGTTTCCCCCCCAATATCTCTACGATTGACTCGTCCCTTCCCAGGCCCTGCCAATTATCCCATAAATCCTTCAGGCCCCCCTCCTTACTGGCATTACACTCCAGGATATGTTGGAGATCTTCCCTGTTCCCGCCGCAGAGTCTGCATCCCACGTCTAGATATTCCTTATTTCCAGCCTTTCCGATATTCCCACAGCGCATTCGGGCCCACATGACTTTATCCCCCAAGACACTCCTCTCATTTCCCAGTAACAGAATTCATCGTCCAATTTCCTCAGGTACTGATAGTCAGGGTTGAACGTAGAGCGTCTGATTCTTTCCCAGTCTTCATCTCGTACCATCCTCTTTCCTCTCTCCAGGTATTCGCCCACCCGGTCCCGGAATTCCTTCCCTTCCAGTTCTCCTTCTCCTAGAATCCTCACGAAATCTTCACCCTTCCATTCCTCTAGAGCCTCTCTAAGCTCTGAGCCCCAACGTGACGGGTTTGAATTGCCCAATGCTCTGAGCTCTTCCTTCAGGCATGCTTTAACCCACCGGTCTCCCTCCAGCCTGCTCACTAACCCCAAGAAGTCCCCAACTCGACTGTCCTTACCACTTTCCGCCCTCCAGAGGTAGCCCGGCGTGTTCCTTGAGACCCCCATTCCCATTTTAATGACCTTCCCCTGTATTCGCTCCATATTCGGTCTTTCCTTCAATCCCCACACTTCGGTACCGTACATCGCACCCGATTTGCCCAACACATTTAGAATGTAAAGCCGGCTATTGAGTGAATGCAAGCCCGCTCTAGCAGTCACTCCCCAAGCTCCATTCACTGCTTTCACCCCCTTACCCGCCATTTTTCGGATGTGACTTTCACTCGAGTTTTTGGTAGACAACCAGTACCCTAGGTATTTGAACTTGTTGACTACCTCTATCTCCTTTCCGTATATTTTCCATTTCTCTCCTTTTTTCACCCGACCCCCACCCCTAAACACCATGACCTTGGTCTTATTGGCGTTGATTTCCAGTAAATTCTTAAAATATTGTTCTGCCGTGGTTAGCATGCTTTGCAACTCCCTTGCATCCTCTGCTACTACCACAATATCATCTGCGTATTTTAAGCAGTAAATTTTCTCTCGTCCAACCACCGCGCCCCCGTCGTCCTTCCTCTCCCACTTGTCATCTATATCATCGATGAACAAATTGAAGAGGATAGGGCTCAAGGGGCACCCTTGCCTTACCCCCCTTCCCGTGGAGAATCTCTCCGAGATCCCTTTCCCTGTGATCACCTCGTTTTCTGATGAGTTGTAAATCGTTTTGATCATGTCATAGAATCGAGCGCGGATGCCGGTCCTCCACAGCTTTTCCAGAAGCAAGTCCCGATCGATTGTATCAAATGCGGCCCTCAAATCTATGAAAGCCGCATATACCTTACCTCCTTTTCTCTTGATTCTGTTCCCAATCAAAGAATTCAGGATAAAAATCTGCTCTCTCGTGCCTCTTTTTCTCCGGAAACCTCCCTGACTTTCCCTGAATTTCTCCTCCTTTTCAAGCCATTCGCTCAACCGGTCTGCCATGATACTCGCCAATATTTTGTACCCTAGATTAAGCAAAGATATTCCCCGGTAATTTCCCACATCATTTTCATCCCTTCCCTTGTGGATAGGAAAAATTCGCGCCGTTTCCCATCCTTCAATCAATGTTCCCGTCTCCCAGCATTTCTGAACCACCTGCCAAAGCTCTTTTTGCCAGATTTCTGGCAGGTGCTTCAGAAATTCCCCCGTTATCCCATCCTCCCCCCCCTGCCTTACCGTTCTTCAGGGCCTTCAGAGCCCCACCGAATTCCTGAAAACTTATATTTCTGTCCAACTGCTCCACCTCTACCCATTCGTCCGGGGTTTCCCATTCTCGGTATTCGTCCCTCTCTACGTTGCTGCCTCCCAAGAGTCTCCCCATATGCTCGACCCAAGCTTCTTCAGGGATCGACTCTCCTTTTCGCCTGGTTCGAGGCCGACAACTATTTATAGCCTTCCAAAACTCCCCCATTCCTCTGCTGGCTTTTATCCTATTTTGTTTTTCTTCGCTCAGTTCTCTCAATTTTTCCTTCATCATCCTTCTCAAGGTTGCTCTTTCCTCCAAGAATTGAGATCTAACTTCGTCATCCCCGCTGCGTAAGAACTTTTTCAGAAGGTTAAAAACTGTGCTCCTTTGAATTTTATACTCTTCCCCCAACCAGTCATACTCCTCTCGGGGTTCTCTCTTACCTACTCTTTTCGTCATGCCAGCTTCCTCCGCAGCCTCGAAAATGATCGATTTCAGTCGCTCCCAAATAATACTTACGCTTTCTCCTTCTACCTGGTTTACTTCTTTGTGTTCGAGGATGTTCTGATATATTTCTTTCGCCTCTGGTGTCCACACCAGCTTCGTCCTGCATTCCGCAGCCCTTTTTTTCTCCCCTTGTTCCCTCGGTAGTTCCCTCGTGGTCGGTCTTACCCTAGGTTGTCCTTCCAAAGTGATTCCCACCCCCAGATGGTCCGAGTCAATCGTAGGCCATATTTTGATCCCCATTAGTACACCCGGTTCTCCCTCGTGGAGTACTAGATCGATCACCGTACCATCTACATCATCGCGATTGCCTACGAAAGTAATGGCCCCTTCCCAGTCCCCTTTAATGGCTCCATTCGCCACTACCAAACCTTGCATATCACAGAATTCAATGAGTTTTCTCCCATCTCTGGGAATTTTCTTTATATTGTCTTTGGATCTCCTTTGGAAGCATTCATCGTCATCCCCTGCTTGTAATGTTCCAGTTCTCGCGTTAAAATCCCCCCTTACAACGATAGATTCCCCTATGTCTCGACCCTCTTCAATTTTCTCTTCAATTTCTTTTAGCAGTTTATCTAAACCTATATTATTGTACCCTGCGATCAGTCTTCCCTTTCTCCCCCCGGACAACTGGACTCCTGAAAATACCGCGCCATTCGTCCATGTATTTACCTTAACCCCAGCGCCCAAGGAATTTCTGACTCCCACTAAAATCCCCCCCATTCCCCGCCCCCTCTTCTTTTTCCTAATAGCCTCTTGAGGAGTCCACGCAAATTCATTCGACATACCCTTCACTCTGTTCATCAGGCCTTCCTGCTTGTTCTTCATAATGTGCGTCTCTAACAATACAATAATATCGTAATTTTCTAAATCCCTCCAAATTCTGTGTCTCTAATTCCTCCTTAACCTGACAGATCTCAGTCGATAGATTCAGTAATGCTCGGTCCATGACAAGTCTAGCCTCTTTTTCCCCGTCTCTTTGTTTCTCAGTGCTTATTACTAGCTTCATCCTGTCCTCCAGCTCCCCTAGCATCCTTTCTACCCATTGTTTATCCCAGACGCCACAGTGGCTGCACTGCTTCCCCATTACAGTTCCACCTGGGGTCTCCAAGTCTACAGGATGCGTTTCCTCACTTGTTTCCACCACATCATTCCCATTAGCACTGGCTCCGCCCAAGCCATCACTTTCATCTACCTTACCCGGCACTATCGGAGTTTCCAACCCCTGTTCCAAGCTCTTCACTCTGAACAAATCTGTCGGGTCATCAACTTGTTCTTCAATATCAGACAAAAAGCCCAATCTCCTCATCCTAGGGGCGCTAGAACTTCTCGCTGGTTTTGGCGGAATACGAGCGAGTTTAGAACTCGAAGCAAAAGCATCCGTATCCCGCGGTCTAAGAAAATAGGTCGAAATTTTAGTCTGTGCCGTCTCTTCTTTTCTGCTTGGCCTCCCCCTTTTTTCCTTCTTCGATTGCTCCGGTTCTGCTGTCTGAATTTCACCTTTAGATATGGCCTCAGTTCCTAGGCCCTCCAAATTTTCTCCCGTGGCGCCCTCTTTGGTTTGCTCCTGCAAAAGAGTTTCCTTCTCTATCTCTCGAGCTATTTCTGTTTGTGTCCATTCTAACCCCTTCCCGGTAGTGTCAATTGTGTTTTAAGGCAAATGCAACACTAGTATGCACTCCTCTATTATCTCCACTTTTTCCGCCGTCCCTCAGAAACGATAATCTAGCAAAGTGGCTCGCCAAAACTCACCACAACCCGAAGAAAAGATATAAAAACCGCGGAACAACACGTTGGAACGTCCAACCTTCCTGCCGCCATCTTCCACTCGATTTGATCTATATTTACTATGTTTCTTTTTTTGTTCCTTCTCTACATTTACGTCTACTGGGAATTCATCAGACCGGGACAATGAACATGTTGCTTCACTTCTTCCCTGTTCCTCAATTGTTTCATGATTTTGTTCCTTAAGATTCCTTCGACATTGTTTACCATTCCTTCTCCTTTCACGAATATAATATTCATGATTTTTCAATGAAATTTCTTGTTTATGAGTATGTCTATATCGTCGCCTCCGATCGCTTTCTTTATTTTGACGAAATTCTTTGATATGAGGAAATGATAAATCTTTTCTATTTTTCTGATTGTCTGAAATTGTGGCAGAATTCTGTGAAAAATTAAAAATTCGAACAATGGAATGAGAACAAATTGGAAATATGAAACTCTATATGACGCTGAATCTAGCAGACGCAAGCTAGCAGACTCTACATTATTTTTCAGAAAAATTTTGAAATCTGTCTTTTCGATTAAAAAAACTGAGCACATAAGATTTTCTTTGCGGTTTATCTTAACTTCATAAAAATGCGGTGTCGCGTTAACGAGTAAAGACAGCTCATCGATATTTCCTTCACGCGATGCATCGCGTCCATAGCGTGGAACCATATTTTCGTAGCTTCAATAATTGTTACATCGCTTTCCATACGTGCATGATATTGTATTTAGTAAAGGACCATTTAAAATTCACAAACAAATAAAAGCAGATGATAGCCAACTTCAGTCCACACCATTGTCAAGAAAACTGCAAATTATTTATTGCAACGCAAAAATTCACAGTTAATAGCTGAATCGTACGTCGGTGAAGGTAAACATCGTTACTTCAAAAACCTTTCTGCTATCGTGTTCAAATTGTGATTCATTACAAGCAAAATCGTGATTTAAAGACTCTAAATCTCAAGGGATTCTAGACATCTCAAATATGGATTCACCGGCAGGAGAAACTCAATATACTGACAGTGAGTTTAGTCTGTTCACTATTTGTAACTTTTCCTTGATAAAATTAGACTGTCTTTCTAATTACTTCGTTGACATTCTAGTTTTTGATGATGGTATGGACAGCTTAATTTTGAATTTCGTTATGGACTCGGAGAGTGATGTGGCAGAACCGAACAAAAATTACATATACGGTATGGTAACCAATTTGATAACTCATATGCCTCTTCCAGTTCCTCGCCTCCCATGGAATACTACGGAAAGGTAATTTCGTTTTATGTAAACATTTTCGAATTTTCAAATTTATAAATTTTAAAAGTTGTGAAATTTGAAAATTATGAAATGAATTTTAATTTTTTTAAATTTTGCATTTGTTTTAATACCAGCCTTGGCGTATATGCAAATTTACGGAAAGCTCAACGTTTATATAGGGTGGAAATTTTACCAAAATTTGAAACTACTCCTGAATTTCCTTTCGATATTTCGGTCAAAATCACTTTTTAGGTATCTGATGAATATTCAGGAGTTTCATATTTAAAAAAAAATTCCATCACATATAAACATCGGTGAGACACACGACTCCACGGGCGGCGAGCCGTAACTTTAATTACAAACACGGCTCGGATAATTCCCGTATCTCTAACTTATGGATCCCCATTTGGGATTCCATACGCGGGTGCGGATGACACATTTTGGTGTGGTAGTCCCCCTCGGAAACCCCCATTTGGGATGCACATCTGGGTGCGGATCGAGGACTTTTTTAGAAGTTAGAGACACGGCAATAATCTGAGCCGTGTGTATAATTAGAGTCACGGCTTGCCGCCCGTAGAGCCGTGTCTGTAATTAGAGTCACGGCTGGCTGCTCCTGGAGCCGTGTCTGTAATTAGAGTCACGGCGTTTCATTTTCAATTTTCAAAGTATCAAGTTTTCAATTTCCAATTTTAATACTTAAACAGAAAGTTTTTGAATTCTGTGGTCTGTATCAACATAAGAGAATCAATAATAAATCATTTCAATTTACTCTAATATATTTGTAAGTATTACAGGTTTTGCCGTACGCTAATACAGAAAATTTTAAACAATAATATCAAATACAAACATGATAAAGTATTCGACACAGATAAAAATGAAGATTCATCGCGGAAACGGAAAACCAGCAGACCAAAAGGAAATAAACCAAATAAAAAAAACCTTTCACATGAAAACATGTATTTCTAATCAACTTCAAATTTGTAATTTTTGTGTATCCTCAAAAAAAAAAATAACCCCTATCAATAAAGACTTAAAATATAGGTGACATTTTTACTTTTATTATTTATCCATTGATGTGACGCAAAAACCTATCAACATAGGTTGTAACATTTTCAAAACATAAAAATTACACTCACATTTAATCAGTGCAGACTCGAAGGTTAAGGGTTAAAAATTGTCTCATTGTCCAGATTATCTACGAAAAATTTCCATACGCATATCCTAGAGATATTCACAGTAACGCAATAATTTCTCCCAAATATAACGCAAATGTACTTTAAGTTTTAACAACTATAACGCGAATGTACTTCAAATTAAATTTAAACCTACCTACCAAATTCCGGGACTCAAAATTTTTTGAATCATAAATATGCATGCATGAAAATTATACTAAAAAAGATCGTTAGCAAGATCTTGTGGATTTCCTCAGCAAGTGACATGTGTGGATTATTAAACTTAACCACGTCACTACACAATTACGAGTCGATTATAATCTTTTTTATTCTTATAATTGCAGAGGTGATGCAGCAAGCGTGCAAAGATCTAAAAGTGGCTCCAGTTTCCGAACAAGATGTTGAAAAACGCATCGGGTATTGGCTGAGAAAAGTTGCAGATAGGATTAAGTCAGAAGATAACAGAAAGCGACGGCATTTGGCAAACGAACTAACAAACACATGATTTTCTGATATTTGAAGTAAATAACGATAATTTTGTTGAAAAAGTATTGAAAATTGTCATTAGTTATAATGTAAATGGAAAATTCTGCAGTATCAATAGATATTCGTATATTGGCTTTATATTCATATATTTTCTAGATATTAGTTAGTGGCATGATCGCTATTTTTTATATTGTTCGCCAAAACTTTGCATTGTCGCAATTAAAACGCTGTCTATTCGTCATTATATCTCTGTAATAATTTTGTTCAAGAAGGATTGAGAATTGTCATTATTTATAATGTAAATGAAAAATTCATGTTATAAGTCCAATTTAGCTACGACATTATTCTGTAATCCAACATTGGAGCAAGGACATGAATTTTATTATTTACATTATAAATAGTGATAATTTTTAGTTGAATTGACAATTGACAAATTGACAAATTGACAATTGACAAATTGACAATTGACAAATTGACAATTGACAAATTGACAATTGACAAATTGACAATTGACAAATTGACAATTGACAAATTGACAATTGACAATTGACAAATTGACAATTGACAATTGACAATTGACAAATTGACAATTGACAAATTGACAATTGACAAATTGACAATTGACAAATTGACAATTGACAAATTGACAATTGACAAATTGACAATTGACAAATTGACAATTGACAAATTGACAATTGACAAATTGACAATTGACAAATTGACAATTGACAAATTGACAAATTGACAAATTGACAAATTGACAATTGACAAATTGACAATTGACAAAATTGACAATTGACAAATTTGTCAATTGTCAATTTGTCAATTGTCAATTTGTCAATTTGTCAATTGTCAATTCGTCAATTGTCAATTTGTCAATTGTCAATTTGTCAATTTGTCAATTGTCAATTTGTCAATTGTCAATGTGTCAATTGGCAATTTGTCAATTGGCAATTTGTCAATTGGCAATTTGTCAATTGGCAATTTGTCAATTGGCAATTTGTCAATTGGCAATTTGTCAATTGGCAATTTGTCAATTGGCAATTTGTCAATTGGCAATTTGTCAATTGGCAATTTGTCAATTGGCAATTTGTCAATTGGCAATTTGTCAATTGGCAATTTGTCAATTGGCAATTTGTCCATTGGCAATTTGTCAATTGTCAATTTGTCAATTGTCAATTTGTCAATTGTCAATTTGTCAATTGTCAATTTGTCAATTGTCAATTTGTCAATTGTCAATTTGTCAATTGTCAATTTGTCATTTGTCAATTGTCAATTTGTCAATTGTCAATTTGTCAATTGTCAATTTGTCAATTGTCAATTTGTCAATTGTCAATTTGTCAATTGTCAATTTGTCAATTGTCAATTTGTCAATTGTCAATTTGTCAATTTGTCAATTTGTCAATTGTCAATTGTCAATTTGTCAATTGTCAATTTGTCAATTGTCAATTTGTCATTTGTCAATTGTCAATTTGTCAATTGTCAATTTGTCAATTGTCAATTTGTCAATTGTCAATTTGTCAATTGTCAATTTGTCAATTGTCAATTTGTCAATTGTCAATTTGTCAATTGTCAATTTGTCAATTGTCAATTTGTCAATTGTCAATTTGTCAATTGTCAATTTGTCAATTGTCAATTTGTCAATTGTCAATTTGTCAATTGTCAATTTGTCAATTGTCAATTTGTCAATTGTCAATTTGTCAATTGTCAATTTGTCAATTGTCAATTTGTCAATTGTCAATTTGTCAATTGTCAATTTGTCAATTGTCAATTTGTCAATTGTCAATTTGTCAATTGTCAATTTGTCAATTGTCAATTTGTCAATTGTCAATTTGTCAATTGTCAATTTGTCAATTGTCAATTTGTCAATTGTCAATTTGTCAATTGTCAATTGTCAATTGTCAAGTCAATTGTCAATTTGTCAATTGTCAATTTGTCAATTGTCAATTTGTCAATTGTCAATTTGTCAATTGTCAATTTGTCAATTTGTCAATTGTCAATTTGTCAATTGTCAATTTGTCAATTGTCAATTTGTCAATTGTCAATTTGTCAATTGTCAATTTGTCAATTTGTCAATTGTCAATTTGTCAATTGTCAATTTGTCAATTTGTCAATTTGTCAATTTGTCAATTTGTCAATTTGTCAATTTGTCAATTTGTCAATTGTCAATTTGTCAATTGTCAATTTGTCAATTGTCAATTTGTCAATTGGCAATTTGTCAATTGGCAATTTGTCAATTGGCAATTTGTCAATTGGCAATTTGTCAGTTGGCAATTTGTCAATTGGCAATTTGTCAATTGGCAATTTGTCAATTGTCAATTTGTCAATTGTCAATTTGTCAATTGTCAATTTGTCAATTGTCAATTTGTCAACTGTCAATTTGTCAATTGTCAATTTGTCAATTGTCAATGTGTCAATTGTCAATCTGTCAATTGGCAATTTGGCAATTGGCAATTTGTCAATTGGCAATTGTCAATTTGTCAATTGTCAATTTGTCAATTGTCAATTTGTCAATTGTCAATTTGTCAATTGTCAATTTGTCAATTGTCAATTTGTCAATTGTCAATTTGTCAATTGTCAATTTGTCAATTGTCAATTTGTCAATTGTCAATTTGTCAATTGTCAATTTGTCATTTGTCAATTGTCAATTTGTCAATTTGTCAATTCGTCAATTGTCAATTCGTCAATTGTCAATTTGTCAATTGTCAATTTGTCAATTTGTCAATTGTCAATGTGTCAATTGTCAATGTGTCAATTGGCAATTTGTCAACCGTCAATTTGTCAATTGTCAATTTGTCAATTGTCAATGTGTCAATTGTCAATCTGTCAATTGGCAATTTGTCAATTGGCAATTTGTCAATTGGCAATTTGTCAATTGGCAATTGTCAATTTGTCAATTGTCAATTTGTCAATTGTCAATTTGTCAATTGTCAATTTGTCAATTTGTCAATTGTAAATTTGTCAATTGTCAATTGTCAATTTGTCAATTGTCAATTTGTCAATTGTCAATTTGTCAATTGTCAATTTGTCAATTGTCAATTTGTCAATTGTCAATTTGTCAATTGTCAATTTGTCAATTGTCAATTTGTCAATTGTCAATTTGTCAATTGTCAATTTGTCAATTGTCAATTTGTCAATTGTCAATTTGTCAATTGTCAATTTGTCAATTGTCAATTTGTCAATTTGTCAATTGTCAATTTGTCAATTGTCAATTTGTCAATTGTCAATTTGTCAATTGTCAATTTGTCAATTGTCAATTTGTCAATTTGTCAATTGTCAATTTGTCAATTGTCAATTTGTCAATTTGTCAATTTGTCAATTTGTCAATTTGTCAATTTGTCAATTTGTCAATTTGTCAATTTGTCAATTGTCAATTTGTCAATTGTCAATTTGTCAATTGTCAATTTGTCAATTGGCAATTTGTCAATTGGCAATTTGTCAATTGGCAATTTGTCAATTGGCAATTTGTCAGTTGGCAATTTGTCAATTGGCAATTTGTCAATTGGCAATTTGTCAATTGTCAATTTGTCAATTGTCAATTTGTCAATTGTCAATTTGTCAATTGTCAATTTGTCAACTGTCAATTTGTCAATTGTCAATTTGTCAATTGTCAATGTGTCAATTGTCAATCTGTCAATTGGCAATTTGGCAATTGGCAATTTGTCAATTGGCAATTGTCAATTTGTCAATTGTCAATTTGTCAATTGTCAATTTGTCAATTGTCAATTTGTCAATTGTCAATTTGTCAATTGTCAATTTGTCAATTGTCAATTTGTCAATTGTCAATTTGTCAATTGTCAATTTGTCAATTGTCAATTTGTCATTTGTCAATTGTCAATTTGTCAATTTGTCAATTCGTCAATTGTCAATTCGTCAATTGTCAATTTGTCAATTGTCAATTTGTCAATTTGTCAATTGTCAATGTGTCAATTGTCAATGTGTCAATTGGCAATTTGTCAACCGTCAATTTGTCAATTGTCAATTTGTCAATTGTCAATGTGTCAATTGTCAATCTGTCAATTGGCAATTTGTCAATTGGCAATTTGTCAATTGGCAATTTGTCAATTGGCAATTGTCAATTTGTCAATTGTCAATTTGTCAATTGTCAATTTGTCAATTGTCAATTTGTCAATTTGTCAATTGTAAATTTGTCAATTGTCAATTGTCAATTTGTCAATTGTCAATTTGTCAATTGTCAATTCGTCAATTGTCAATTTGTCAATTGTCAATTTGTCAATTGTAAATTTGTCAATTGTCAATTTGTCAATTGTCAATTTGTCAATTTGTCAATTGTCAATTCGTCAATTGTCAATTTGTCAATTGTCAATTTGTCAATTTGTCAATTGTCAATGTGTCAATTGGCAATTTGTAAATTGGCAATTTGTCAATTGGCAATTTGTCAATTGGCAATTTGTCAATTGGCAATTTGTCAATTGGCAATTTGTCAATTGGCAATTTGTCAATTGGCAATTTGTCAATTGGCAATTTGTCAATTGGCAATTTGTCAATTGTCAATTTGTCAATTGTCAATTTGTCAATTGTCAATTTGTCAATTGTCAATTTGTCAATTGTCAATTTGTCAATTGTCAATTTGTCAATTGTCAATTTGTCAATTGTCAATTTGTCAATTGTCAATTGTCAATTTGTCAATTGTCAATTTGTCAATTGTCAATTGTCAATTTGTCAATTGTCAATTTGTCAATTGTCAATTTGTCAATTGTCAATTTGTCAATTGTCAATTTGTCAATTGTCAATTTGTCAATTGTCAATTTGTCAATTGTCAATTTGTCAATTGTCAATTTGTCAATTGTCAATTTGTCAATTGTCAATTTGTCAATTGTCAATTTGTCAATTGTCAATTTGTCAATTGTCAATTTGTCAATTGTCAATTTGTCAATTGTCAATTGTCAATTGTCAATTGTCAATTTGTCAATTGTCAATTTGTCAATTGTCAATTTGTCAATTGGCAATTTGTCAATTGGCAATTTGTCAATTGTCAATTTGTCAATTGTCAATTTGTCAATTGTCATTGTCAATTGTCAATTTGTCAATTGTCAATTTGTCAATTGTCAATTTGTCAATTGTCAATTTGTCAATTGTCAATTGTCAATTGTCAATTTGTCAATTGTCAATTGTCAATTTGTCAATTGTCAATTTGTCAATTGTCAATTTGTCAATTGTCAATTTGTCAATTGTCAATTTGTCAATTGTCAATTTGTCAATTGTCAATTTGTCAATTGTCAATTTGTCAATTGTCAATTTGTCAATTGTCAATTTGTCAATTGTCAATTTGTCAATTGTCAATTTGTCAATTGTCAATTTGTCAATTGTCAATTTGTCAATTGTCAATTTGTCAATTGTCAATTTGTCAATTGTCAATTTGTCAATTGTCAATTTGTCAATTGTCAATTTGTCAATTTGTCAATTGTCAATTGTCAATTTGTCAATTGTCAATTTGTCAATTGTCAATTTGTCAATTGTCAATTTGTCAATTGTCAATTTGTCAATTGTCAATTTGTCAATTGTCAATTTGTCAATTGTCAATTTGTCAATTGTCAATTTGTCAATTGTCAATTTGTCAATTGTCAATTTGTCAATTGTCAATTTGTCAATTGTCAATTGTCAATTTGTCAATTGTCAATTTGTCAATTGTCAATTTGTCAATTGTCAATTTGTCAATTGTCAATTTGTCAATTGTCAATTTGTCAATTGTCAATTTGTCAATTTGTCAATTTGTCAATTTGTCAATTGTCAATTCGTCAATTGTCAATTTGTCAATTGTCAATTTGTCAATTTGTCAATTGTCAATGTGTCAATTGTCAATGTGTCAATTGGCAATTTGTCAACCGTCAATTTGTCAATTGTCAATTTGTCAATTGTCAATGTGTCAATTGTCAATCTGTCAATTGGCAATTTGTCAATTGGCAATTTGTCAATTGGCAATTGTCAATTTGTCAATTGTCAATTTGTCAATTGTCAATTTGTCAATTGTCAATTTGTCAATTGTCAATTTGTCAATTTGTCAATTGTAAATTTGTCAATTGTCAATTGTCAATTTGTCAATTGTCAATTTGTCAATTGTCAATTCGTCAATTGTCAATTTGTCAATTGTCAATTTGTCAATTGTAAATTTGTCAATTGTCAATTTGTCAATTGTCAATTTGTCAATTTGTCAATTGTCAATTCGTCAATTGTCAATTTGTCAATTGTCAATTTGTCAATTTGTCAATTGTCAATGTGTCAATTGGCAATTTGTAAATTGGCAATTTGTCAATTGGCAATTTGTCAATTGGCAATTTGTCAATTGGCAATTTGTCAATTGGCAATTTGTCAATTGGCAATTTGTCAATTGGCAATTTGTCAATTGGCAATTTGTCAATTGGCAATTTGTCAATTGGCAATTTGTCAATTGGCAATTGGTCAATTGTCAATTTGTCAATTGTCAATTTGTCAATTGTCAATTTGTCAATTGTCAATTTGTCAATTGTCAATTTGTCAATTGTCAATTTGTCAATTGTCAATTTGTCAATTGTCAATTTGTCAATTGTCAATTTGTCAATTGTCAATTTGTCAATTTGTCAATTGTCAATTTGTCAATTGTCAATTTGTCAATTTGTCAATTGTCAATTTGTCAATTGTCAATTTGTCAATTGTCAATTTGTCAATTGTCAATTTGTCAATTGTCAATTTGTCAATTGTCAATTTGTCAATTGTCAATTTGTCAATTGTCAATTTGTCAATTGGCAATTTGTCAATTGGCAATTTGTCAATTGTCAATTTGTCAATTGTCAATTTGTCAATTGTCAATTTGTCAATTTGTCAATTGTCAATTTGTCAATTGTCAATTTGTCAATTGTCAATTTGTCAATTGTCAATTTGTCAATTGTCAATTTGTCAATTGTCAATTTGTCAATTGTCAATTGTCAATTGTCAATTGTCAATTGTCAATTTGTCAATTGTCAATTTGTCAATTGTCAATTTGTCAATTGTCAATTTGTCAATTGTCAATTTGTCAATTGTCAATTTGTCAATTGTCAATTTGTCAATTGTCAATTGTCAATTGTCAATTTGTCAATTGTCAATTTGTCAATTGTCAATTGTCAATTTGTCAATTGTCAATTTGTCAATTTGTCAATTGTCAATTGTCAATTTGTCAATTGTCAATTTGTCAATTGTCAATTTGTCAATTGTCAATTTGTCAATTGTCAATTTGTCAATTGTCAATTTGTCAATTGTCAATTTGTCAATTGTCAATTTGTCAATTGTCAATTTGTCAATTGTCAATTTGTCAATTGTCAATTTGTCAATTGTCAATTTGTCAATTGTCAATTTGTCAATTGTCAATTTGTCAATTGTCAATTTGTCAATTGTCAATTTGTCAATTGTCAATTTGTCAATTGTCAATTGTCATGTCAATTGTCAATTTGTCAATTGTCAATTTGTCAATTGTCAATTTGTCAATTGTCAATTTGTCAATTGTCAATTTGTCAATTGTCAATTTGTCAATTGTCAATTTGTCAATTGTCAATTTGTCAATTGTCAATTTGTCAATTGTCAATTTGTCAATTGTCAATTTGTCAATTGTCAATTTGTCAATTGTCAATTTGTCAATTGTCAATTTGTCAATTGTCAATTTGTCAATTGTCAATTTGTCAATGTCAATTGTCAATTGTCAATTTGTCAATTGTCAATTTGTCAATTGTCAATTTCAATTTGTCAATTGTCAATTTGTCAATTGTCCAATTTGTCAATTGTCAATTTGTCAATTGTCAATTTGTCAATTGTCAATTTGTCAATTGTCAATTTGTCAATTGTCAATTGTCAATTGTCAATTTGTCAATTGTCAATTTGCAATTGTCAATTTGTCAATTGTCAATTGTCAATTTGTCAATTGTCAATTTGTCAATTGTCAATTTGTCAATTGTCAATTTGTCAATTGTCAATTGTCAATTGTCAATTTGTCAATTGTCAATTTGTCAACTTGTCAATTTGTCAACTTGTCAATTTGTCAATTTGTCAATTTGTCAACTTGTCAATTTGTCAACTTGTCAATTTGTCAACTTGTCAATTTGTCAACTTGTCAATTTGTCAACTTGTCAATTTGTCAACTTGTCAATTTGTCAACTTGTCAATTTGTCAACTTGTCAATTTGTCAACTTGTCAATTTGTCAACTTGTCAATTGTCAATTTGTCAACTTGTCAATTTGTCAACTTGTCAATTTGTCAATTTGTCAACTTGTCAATTTGTCAATTTGTCAACTTGTCAATTTGTCAACTTGTCAATTTGTCAATTTGTCAATTTGTCAATTTGTCAACTTGTCAATTTGTCAACTTGTCAATTTGTCAACTTGTCAATTTGTCAATTTGTCAACTTGTCAATTTGTCAACTTGTCAATTTGTCAACTTGTCAATTTGTCAACTTGTCAATTTGTCAACTTGTCAATTTGTCAACTTGTCAATTTGTCAACTTGTCAATTTGTCAACTTGTCAATTTGTCAACTTGTCAATTTGTCAACTTGTCAATTTGTCAATTTGTCAACTTGTCAATTTGTCAATTTGTCAATTGTCAATTGTCAATTTGTCAACTTGTCAATTTGTCAATTTGTCAACTTGTCAATTTGTCAACTTGTCAATTTGTCAACTTGTCAATTTGTCAATTGTCAATGTGTCAATTGTCAATCTGTCAATTGGCAATTTGGCAATTGGCAATTTGGCAATTGTCAATTTGTCAATTGGCAATTTGGCAATTGTCAATTTGTCAATTGTCAATTTGTCAATTGTCAATTGTCAATTTGTCAATTGTCAATTTGTCAATTGTCAATTTGTCAATTGTCAATTTGTCAATTGTCAATTTGTCAATTGTCAATTTGTCAATTGTCAATTTGTCAATTTGTCAATTGTCAATTCGTCAATTGTCAATTTGTCAATTGTCAATTTGTCAATTTGTCAATTGTCAATGTGTCAATTGTCAATGTGTCAATTGGCAATTTGTCAACCGTCAATTTGTCAATTGTCAATTTGTCAATTGTCAATGTGTCAATTGTCAATCTGTCAATTGGCAATTTGTCAATTGGCAATTTGTCAATTGGCAATTTGGCAATTGTCAATTTGTCAATTGTCAATTTGTCAATTGTCAATTTGTCAATTGTCAATTTGTCAATTGTCAATTTGTCAATTGTCAATTTGTCAATTGTAAATTTGTCAATTGTCAATTGTCAATTTGTCAATTGTCAATTTGTCAATTGTCAATTCGTCAACTGTCAATTTGTCAATTGTCAATTTGTCAATTGTAAATTTGTCAATTGTCAATTTGTCAATTGTCAATTTGTCAATTTGTCAATTGTCAATTCGTCAATTGTCAATTTGTCAATTGTCAATTTGTCAATTTGTCAATTGTCAATGTGTCAATTGGCAATTTGTCAATTGGCAATTTGTCAATTGGCAATTTGTCAATTGGCAATTTGTCAATTGGCAATTTGTCAATTGTCAATTTGTCAATTGTAAATTTGTCAATTGTCAATTTGTCAATTGTCAATTTGTCAATTGTCAATTTGTCAATTGTCAATTTGTCAATTGTAAATTTGTCAATTGTCAATTGTCAATTTGTCAATTGTCAATTTGTCAATTGTCAATTCGTCAATTGTCAATTTGTCAATTGTCAATTTGTCAATTGTAAATTTGTCAATTGTCAATTTGTCAATTGTCAATTTGTCAATTTGTCAATTGTCAATTCGTCAATTGTCAATTTGTCAATTGTCAATTTGTCAATTTGTCAATTGTCAATGTGTCAATTGGCAATTTGTCAATTGGCAATTTGTCAATTGGCAATTTGTCAATTGGCAATTTGTCAATTGGCAATTTGTCAATTGGCAATTTGTCAATTGGCAATTCGTCAATTGGCAATTTGTCAATTGGCAATTTGTCAATTGGCAATTTGTCAATTGGCAACTTGTCAATTGGCAATTTGTCAATTGGCAATTTGTCAATTGGCAATTTGTCAATTGGCAATTTGTCAATTGTCAATTTGTCAATTGTCAATTCGTCAATTGTCAATTCGTCAATTGTCAATTTGTCAATTGTCAATTTGTCAATTGTAAATTTGTCAATTGTCAATTTGTCAATTGTCAATTTGTCAATTTGTCAATTGTCAATTCGTCAATTGTCAATTTGTCAATTGTCAATTTGTCAATTTGTCAATTGTCAATGTGTCAATTGGCAATTTGTCAATTGGCAATTTGTCAATTGGCAATTTGTCAATTGGCAATTTGTCAATTGGCAATTTGTCAATTGGCAATTTGTCAATTGGCAATTTGTCAATTGGCAATTCGTCAATTGGCAATTTGTCAATTGGCAATTTGTCAATTGGCAATTTGTCAATTGGCAACTTGTCAATTGGCAATTTGTCAATTGGCAATTTGTCAATTGGCAATTTGTCAATTGGCAATTTGTCAATTGGCAATTTGTCAATTGGCAATTTGTCAATTGGCAATTTGTCAATTGTCAATTTGTCAATTGTCAATTTGTCAATTGTCAATTTGTCAATTGTCAATTTGTCAATTGTCAATTTGTCAATTGTCAATTTGTCAATTGTCAATTTGTCAATTGTCAATTTGTCAATTGTCAATTTGTCAATTGTCAATTTGTCAATTGTCAATTTGTCAATTGTCAATTTGTCAATTGTCAATTTGTCAATTGTCAATTTGTCAATTGTCAATTTGTCAATTGTCAATTTGTCAATTGTCAATTTGTCAATTGTCAATTGTCAATTTGTCAATTGTCAATTGTCAATTTGTCAATTGTCAATTTGTCAATTGTCAATTTGTCAATTGTCAATTTGTCAATTGTCAATTTGTCAATTTGTCAATTTGTCAATTGTCAATTTGTCAATTGTCAATTTGTCAATTTGTCAATTTGTCAATTTGTCAATTTGTCAATTTGTCAATTGTCAATTTGTCAATTGTCAATTTGTCAATTGTCAATTTGTCAATTGGCAATTTGTCAATTGGCAATTTGTCAATTGTCAATTTGTCAATTGTCAATTTGTCAATTGTCAATTTGTCAATTGTCAATTTGTCAATTGTCAATTTGTCAATTGTCAATTTGTCAACTGTCAATTTGTCAATTGTCAATTTGTCAATTTGTCAATTGTCAATTTGTCAATTGTCAATTTGTCAATTGTCAATTTGTCAATTGTCAATTTGTCAATTGTCAATTTGTCAACTGTCAATTTGTCAATTGTCAATTTGTCAATTGTCAATGTGTCAATTGTCAATCTGTCAATTGGCAATTTGGCAATTGGCAATTTGGCAATTGTCAATTTGTCAATTGGCAATTTGGCAATTGTCAATTTGTCAATTGTCAATTTGTCAATTGTCAATTGTCAATTTGTCAATTGTCAATTTGTCAATTGTCAATTTGTCAATTGTCAATTTGTCAATTGTCAATTGTCAATTTGTCAATTGTCAATTTGTCAATTGTCAATTTGTCAATTGTCAATTTGTCAATTGTCAATTTGTCAATTGTAAATTTGTCAATTGTCAATTGTCAATTTGTCAATTGTCAATTTGTCAATTGTCAATTCGTCAATTGTCAATTTGTCAATTGTCAATTTGTCAATTGTAAATTTGTCAATTGTCAATTTGTCAATTGTCAATTTGTCAATTTGTCAATTGTCAATTCGTCAATTGTCAATTTGTCAATTGTCAATTTGTCAATTTGTCAATTGTCAATGTGTCAATTGGCAATTTGTCAATTGGCAATTTGTCAATTGGCAATTTGTCAATTGGCAATTTGTCAATTGGCAATTTGTCAATTGGCAATTTGTCAATTGGCAATTTGTCAATTGGCAATTTGTCAATTGGCAATTTGTCAATTGGCAATTTGTCAATTGTCAATTTGTCAATTGTCAATTTGTCAATTGTCAATTTGTCAATTGTAAATTTGTCAATTGTCAATTGTCAATTTGTCAATTGTCAATTTGTCAATTGTCAATTTGTCAATTGTCAATTCGTCAATTGTCAATTTGTCAATTGTCAATTTGTCAATTGTAAATTTGTCAATTGTCAATTTGTCAATTGTCAATTTGTCAATTTGTCAATTGTCAATTCGTCAATTGTCAATTTGTCAATTGTCAATTTGTCAATTTGTCAATTGTCAATGTGTCAATTGGCAATTTGTCAATTGGCAATTTGTCAATTGGCAATTTGTCAAGTGGCAATTTGTCAATTGGCAATTCGTCAATTGGCAATTTGTCAATTGGCAATTTGTCAATTGGCAATTTGTCAATTGGCAACTTGTCAATTGGCAACTTGTCAATTGGCAATTTGTCAATTGGCAATTTGTCAATTGGCAATTTGTCAATTGGCAATTTGTCAATTGGCAATTTGTCAATTGTCAATTTGTCAATTGTCAATTTGTCAATTGTCAATTTGTCAATTTGTCAATTGTCAATTTGTCAATTGTCAATTTGTCAATTGTTAATTTGTCAATTGTCAATTTGTCAATTGTCAATTTGTCAATTGTCAATTTGTCAATTGTCAATTTGTCAATTGTCAATTTGTCAATTGTCAATTGTCAATTGTCAATTTGTCAATTGTCAATTTGTCAATTGTCAATTTGTCAATTGTCAATTTGTCAATTGTCAATTTGTCAATTGCCAATTTCTCAATTGTCAATTTGTCAATTGTCAATTGTCAATTTGTCAATTGTCAATTTGTCAATTGTCAATTTGTCAATTGTCAATTGTCAATTTGTCCATTGTCAATTTGTCATTTGTCATTTGTCAATTCGTCAATTGTCAATTGTCAATTTGTCAATTGTCAATTTGTCAATTGTCAATTTGTCAATTGTCAATTTGTCAATTGTCAATTTGTCAATTGTCAATTTGTCAATTTGTCAATTGTCAATTTGTCAATTTGTCAATTGTCAATTTGTCAATTGTCAATTTGTCAATTGTCAATTTGTCAATTGTCAATTTGTCAATTGTCAATTTGTCAATTGTCAATTTGTCAATTGTCAATTTGTCAATTGTCAATTTGTCAATTGTCAATTTGTCAATTGTCAATTTGTCAATTGTCAATTTGTCAATTGTCAATTTGTCAATTGTCAATTTGTCAATTGTCAATTTGTCAATTGTCAATTTGTCAATTGTCAATTTGTCAATTGTCAATTTGTCAATTGTCAATTTGTCAATTGTCAATTTGTCAATTGTCAATTTGTCAATTGTCAATTTGTCAATTGTCAATTTGTCAATTGTCAATTTGTCAATTGTCAATTTGTCAATTTGGCAATTTGTCAATTGGCAATTTGTCAATTGGCAATTTGTCAATTGGCAATTTGTCAATTGGCAATTTGTCAATTGGCAATTTGTCAATTGGCAATTTGTCAATTGTCAATTTGTCAATTGTCAATTTGTCAATTGTCAATTTGTCAATTGTAAATTTGTCAATTGTCAATTGTCAATTTGTCAATTGTCAATTTGTCAATTGTCAATTCGTCAATTGTCAATTTGTCAATTGTCAATTTGTCAATTGTCAATTTGTCAATTTGTCAATTGTCAATTCGTCAATTGTCAATTTGTCAATTGTCAATTTGTCAATTGTCAATGTGTCAATTGGCAATTTGTCAATTGGCAATTTGTCAATTGGCAATTTGTCAATTGGCAATTTGTCAATTGGCAATTTGTCAATTGGCAATTTGTCAATTGGCAATTTGTCAATTGGCAATTTGTCAATTGGCAATTTGTCAATTGTCAATTTGTCAATTGTCAATTTGTCAATTGTCAATTTGTCAATTGTCAATTTGTCAATTGTAAATTTGTCAATTGTCAATTGTCAATTTGTCAATTGTCAATTTGTCAATTGTCAATTCGTCAATTGTCAATTTGTCAATTGTCAATTTGTCAATTGTAAATTTGTCAATTGTCAATTTGTCAATTGTCAATTTGTCAATTTGTCAATTGTCAATTCGTCAATTGTCAATTTGTCAATTGTCAATTTGTCAATTTGTCAATTGTCAATGTGTCAATTGGCAATTTGTCAATTGGCAATTTGTCAATTGGCAATTTGTCAATTGGCAATTTGTCAATTGGCAATTTGTCAATTGGCAATTTGTCAATTGGCAATTTGTCAATTGGCAATTTGTCAATTGGCAATTTGTCAATTGGCAATTTGTCAATTGGCAATTTGTCAATTGGCAATTTGTCAATTGGCAATTTGTCAATTGGCAACTTGTCAATTGGCAATTTGTCAATTGGCAATTTGTCAATTGGCAATTTGTCAATTGGCAATTTGTCAATTGGCAATTTGTCAATTGGCAATTTGTCAATTGTCAATTTGTCAATTGTCAATTTGTCAATTGTCAATTTGTCAATTGTCAATTTGTCAATTGTCAATTTGTCAATTGTCAATTTGTCAATTGTCAATTTGTCAATTGTCAATTTGTCAATTGTCAATTTGTCAATTGTCAATTTGTCAATTGTCAATTTGTCAATTGTCAATTTGTCAATTGTCAATTTGTCAATTGTCAATTTGTCAATTGTCAATTTGTCAATTGTCAATTTGTCAATTGTCAATTTGTCAATTGTCAATTGTCAATTGTCAATTTGTCAATTGTCAATTTGTCAATTGTCAATTTGTCAATTGTCAATTTGTCAATTGTCAATTTGTCAATTGTCAATTATTGTCAATTGTCAATTTGTCAATTGTCAATTTGTCAATTTGTCAATTTGTCAATTTGTCAATTTGTCAATTTGTCAATTTGTCAATTGTCAATTTGTCAATTGTCAATTTGTCAATTGTCAATTTGTCAATTGGCAATTTGTCAATTGGCAATTTGTCAATTGTCAATTTGTCAATTGTCAATTTGTCAATTGTCAATTTGTCAATTGTCAATTTGTCAATTGTCAATTTGTCAATTGTCAATTTGTCAACTGTCAATTTGTCAATTGTCAATTTGTCAATTTGTCAATTGTCAATTTGTCAATTGTCAATTTGTCAATTGTCAATTTGTCAATTGTCAATTTGTCAATTGTCAATTTGTCAACTGTCAATTTGTCAATTGTCAATTTGTCAATTGTCAATGTGTCAATTGTCAATCTGTCAATTGGCAATTTGGCAATTGGCAATTTGGCAATTGTCAATTTGTCAATTGGCAATTTGGCAATTGTCAATTTGTCAATTGTCAATTTGTCAATTGTCAATTGTCAATTTGTCAATTGTCAATTTGTCAATTGTCAATTTGTCAATTGTCAATTTGTCAATTGTCAATTGTCAATTTGTCAATTGTCAATTTGTCAATTGTCAATTTGTCAATTGTCAATTTGTCAATTGTCAATTTGTCAATTGTAAATTTGTCAATTGTCAATTGTCAATTTGTCAATTGTCAATTTGTCAATTGTCAATTCGTCAATTGTCAATTTGTCAATTGTCAATTTGTCAATTGTAAATTTGTCAATTGTCAATTTGTCAATTGTCAATTTGTCAATTTGTCAATTGTCAATTCGTCAATTGTCAATTTGTCAATTGTCAATTTGTCAATTTGTCAATTGTCAATGTGTCAATTGGCAATTTGTCAATTGGCAATTTGTCAATTGGCAATTTGTCAATTGTCAATTGTCAATTTGTCAATTGTCAATTTGTCAATTGTCAATTTGTCAATTGTCAATTTGTCAATTGTCAATTTGTCAATTGTAAATTTGTCAATTGTCAATTGTCAATTTGTCAATTGTCAATTTGTCAATTGTCAATTCGTCAATTGTCAATTTGTCAATTGTCAATTTGTCAATTGTAAATTTGTCAATTGTCAATTTGTCAATTGTCAATTTGTCAATTTGTCAATTGTCAATTCGTCAATTGTCAATTTGTCAATTGTCAATTTGTCAATTTGTCAATTGTCAATGTGTCAATTGGCAATTTGTCAATTGGCAATTTGTCAATTGGCAATTTGTCAATTGGCAATTTGTCAATTGGCAACTTGTCAATTGGCAATTTGTCAATTGGCAATTTGTCAATTGGCAATTTGTCAATTGGCAATTTGTCAATTGGCAATTTGTCAATTGGCAACTTGTCAATTGGCAATTTGTCAATTGGCAATTTGTCAATTGGCAATTTGTCAATTGGCAATTTGTCAATTGGCAATTTGTCAATTGGCAATTGTCAATTTGTCATGTCAATTTGTCAATTGTCAATTTGTCAATTGTCAATTTGTCAATTGTCAATTTGTCAATTGTCAATTTGTCAATTGTCAATTTGTCAATTGTCAATTTGTCAATTGTCAATTTGTCAATTGTCAATTTGTCAATTGTCAATTTGTCAATTGTCAATTTGTCAATTGTCAATTTGTCAATTGTCAATTTGTCAATTGTCAATTTGTCAATTGTCAATTTGTCAATTGTCAATTGTCAATTGTCAATTTGTCAATTGTCAATTTGTCAATTGTCAATTTGTCAATTGTCAATTTGTCAATTGTCAATTTGTCAATTGTCAATTTGTCAATTTGTCAATTGTCAATTTGTCAATTGTCAATTTGTCAATTGTCAATTTGTCAATTGTCAATTTGTCAATTTGTCAATTTGTCAATTTGTCAATTGTCAATTTGTCAATTGTCAATTTGTCAATTGTCAATTTGTCAATTGTCAATTTGTCAATTGTCAATTTGTCAATTGTCAATTGTCAATTTGTCAATTGTCAATTTGTCAATTGTCAATTTGTCAATTGTCAATTTGTCAATTGTCAATTTGTCAATTGTCAATTTGTCAATTGTCAATTGTCAATTGTCAATTGTCAATTTGTCAATGTCAATTTGTCAATTGTCAATTTGTCAATTGTCAATTTGTCAATTGTCAATTTGTCAATTGTCAATTTGTCAATTGTCAATTTGTCAATTGTCAATTTGTCAATTGTCAATGTGTCAATTGTCAATCTGTCAATTGGCAATTTGGCAATTGGCAATTTGGCAATTGTCAATTTGTCAATTGGCAATTTGGCAATTGTCAATTTGTCAATTGTCAATTTGTCAATTGTCAATTGTCAATTTGTCAATTGTCAATTTGTCAATTGTCAATTGTCAATTGTCAATTTGTCAATTTGTCAATTGTCAATTTGTCAATTGTCAATTTGTCAATTGTCAATTTGTCAATTGTCAATTTGTCAATTTGTCAATTTGTCAATTTGTCAATTGTCAATTGTCCATTGTCAATTTGTCCATTGTCAATTTGTCATTTGTCATTTGTCAATTCGTCAATTGTCAAATTGTCAATTGTCAATTTGTTAATTGTCAATTTGTCAATTGTCAATTTGTCAATTGTCAATTTGTCAATTGTCAATTTGTCAATTTGTCAATTGTCAATTTGTCAATTTGTCAATTGTCAATTTGTCAATTGTCAATTTGTCAATTGTCAATTTGTCAATTGTCAATTTGTCAATTGTCAATTTGTCAATTGTCAATTTGTCAATTGTCAATTTGTCAATTGTCAATTTGTCAATTGTCAATTTGTCAATTGTCAATTTGTCAATTGTCAATTTGTCAATTGTCAATTTGTCAATTGTCAATTTGTCAATTGTCAATTTGTCAATTGTCAATTTGTCAATTGTCAATTTGTCAATTGTCAATTTGTCAATTGTCAATTTGTCAATTGTCAATTTGTCAATTGTCAATTTGTCAATTGTCAATTTGTCAATTGTCAATTGTCAATTTGTCAATTGTCAATTTGTCAATTGTCAATTTGTCAATTTGGCAATTTGTCAATTGGCAATTTGTCAATTGGCAATTTGTCAATTGGCAATTTGTCAATTGGCAATTTGTCAATTGGCAATTTGTCAATTGGCAATTTGTCAATTGTCAATTTGTCAATTGTCAATTTGTCAATTGTCAATTTGTCAATTGTAAATTTGTCAATTGTCAATTGTCAATTTGTCAATTGTCAATTTGTCAATTGTCAATTCGTCAATTGTCAATTTGTCAATTGTCAATTTGTCAATTGTCAATTTGTCAATTTGTCAATTGTCAATTCGTCAATTGTCAATTTGTCAATTGTCAATTTGTCAATTTGTCAATTGTCAATGTGTCAATTGGCAATTTGTCAATTGGCAATTTGTCAATTGGCAATTTGTCAATTGGCAATTTGTCAATTGGCAATTTGTCAATTGGCAATTTGTCAATTGGCAATTTGTCAATTGGCAATTTGTCAATTGGCAATTTGTCAATTGTCAATTTGTCAATTGTCAATTTGTCAATTGTCAATTTGTCAATTGTCAATTTGTCAATTGTCAATTTGTCAATTGTCAATTGTCAATTGTCAATTTGTCAATTGTCAATTTGTCAATTGTCAATTCGTCAATTGTCAATTTGTCAATTGTCAATTTGTCAATTGTAAATTTGTCAATTGTCAATTTGTCAATTGTCAATTTGTCAATTTGTCAATTGTCAATTCGTCAATTGTCAATTTGTCAATTGTCAATTTGTCAATTTGTCAATTGTCAATGTGTCAATTGGCAATTTGTCAATTGGCAATTTGTCAATTGGCAATTTGTCAATTGGCAATTTGTCAATTGGCAATTTGTCAATTGGCAATTTGTCAATTGGCAATTTGTCAATTGGCAATTCGTCAATTGGCAATTTGTCAATTGGCAATTTGTCAATTGGCAATTTGTCAATTGGCAACTTGTCAATTGGCAATTTGTCAATTGGCAATTTGTCAATTGGCAATTTGTCAATTGGCAATTTGTCAATTGGCAATTTGTCAATTGGCAATTTGTCAATTGTCAATTTGTCAATTGTCAATTTGTCAATTGTCAATTTGTCAATTGTCAATTTGTCAATTGTCAATTTGTCAATTGTCAATTTGTCAATTGTCAATTTGTCAATTGTCAATTTGTCAATTGTCAATTTGTCAATTGTCAATTTGTCAATTGTCAATTTGTCAATTGTCAATTTGTCAATTGTCAATTTGTCAATTGTCAATTTGTCAATTGTCAATTTGTCAATTGTCAATTTGTCAATTGTCAATTGTCAATTTGTCAATTGTCAATTGTCAATTTGTCAATTGTCAATTTGTCAATTGTCAATTTGTCAATTGTCAATTTGTCAATTGTCAATTTGTCAATTTGTCAATTGTCAATTTGTCAATTGTCAATTTGTCAATTTGTCAATTTGTCAATTTGTCAATTTGTCAATTGTCAATTTGTCAATTGTCAATTTGTCAATTGTCAATTTGTCAATTGTCAATTTGTCAATTGGCAATTTGTCAATTGGCAATTTGTCAATTGTCAATTTGTCAATTGTCAATTTGTCAATTGTCAATTTGTCAATTGTCAATTTGTCAATTGTCAATTTGTCAATTGTCAATTTGTCAACTGTCAATTTGTCAATTGTCAATTTGTCAATTTGTCAATTGTCAATTTGTCAATTGTCAATTTGTCAATTGTCAATTTGTCAATTGTCAATTTGTCAATTGTCAATTTGTCAACTGTCAATTTGTCAATTGTCAATTTGTCAATTGTCAATGTGTCAATTGTCAATCTGTCAATTGGCAATTTGGCAATTGGCAATTTGGCAATTGTCAATTTGTCAATTGGCAATTTGGCAATTGTCAATTTGTCAATTGTCAATTTGTCAATTGTCAATTGTCAATTTGTCAATTGTCAATTTGTCAATTGTCAATTTGTCAATTGTCAATTTGTCAATTGTCAATTGTCAATTTGTCAATTGTCAATTTGTCAATTGTCAATTTGTCAATTGTCAATTTGTCAATTGTAAATTTGTCAATTGTCAATTGTCAATTTGTCAATTGTCAATTTGTCAATTGTCAATTCGTCAATTGTCAATTTGTCAATTGTCAATTTGTCAATTGTAAATTTGTCAATTGTCAATTTGTCAATTGTCAATTTGTCAATTTGTCAATTGTCAATTCGTCAATTGTCAATTTGTCAATTGTCAATTTGTCAATTTGTCAATTGTCAATGTGTCAATTGGCAATTTGTCAATTGGCAATTTGTCAATTGGCAATTTGTCAATTGTCAATTGTCAATTTGTCAATTGTCAATTTGTCAATTGTCAATTTGTCAATTGTCAATTTGTCAATTGTCAATTTGTCAATTGTAAATTTGTCAATTGTCAATTGTCAATTTGTCAATTGTCAATTTGTCAATTGTCAATTCGTCAATTGTCAATTTGTCAATTGTCAATTTGTCAATTGTAAATTTGTCAATTGTCAATTTGTCAATTGTCAATTTGTCAATTTGTCAATTGTCAATTCGTCAATTGTCAATTTGTCAATTGTCAATTTGTCAATTTGTCAATTGTCAATGTGTCAATTGGCAATTTGTCAATTGGCAATTTGTCAATTGGCAATTTGTCAATTGGCAATTTGTCAATTGGCAACTTGTCAATTGGCAATTTGTCAATTGGCAATTTGTCAATTGGCAATTTGTCAATTGGCAATTTGTCAATTGGCAATTTGTCAATTGGCAACTTGTCAATTGGCAATTTGTCAATTGGCAATTTGTCAATTGGCAATTTGTCAATTGGCAATTTGTCAATTGGCAATTTGTCAATTGGCAATTTGTCAATTGTCAATTTGTCAATTGTCAATTTGTCAATTGTCAATTTGTCAATTGTCAATTTGTCAATTGTCAATTTGTCAATTGTCAATTTGTCAATTGTCAATTTGTCAATTGTCAATTTGTCAATTGTCAATTTGTCAATTGTCAATTTGTCAATTGTCAATTTGTCAATTGTCAATTTGTCAATTGTCAATTTGTCAATTGTCAATTTGTCAATTGTCAATTTGTCAATTGTCAATTTGTCAATTTGTCAATTGTCAATTTGTCAATTGTCAATTTGTCAATTGTCAATTGTCAATTGTCAATTTGTCAATTGTCAATTGTCAATTTGTCAATTGTCAATTTGTCAATTGTCAATTTGTCAATTGTCAATTTGTCAATTGTCAATTTGTCAATTGTCAATTGTCAATTTGTCAATTGTCAATTTGTCAATTTGTCAATTTGTCAATTTGTCAATTTGTCAATTTGTCAATTTGTCAATTGTCAATTTGTCAATTGTCAATTTGTCAATTGTCAATTTGTCAATTGGCAATTTGTCAATTGGCAATTTGTCAATTGTCAATTTGTCAATTGTCAATTTGTCAATTGTCAATTTGTCAATTGTCAATTTGTCAATTGTCAATTTGTCAATTGTCAATTGTCAATTGTCAATTTGTCAATTGTCAATTTGTCAATTTGTCAATTGTCAATTTGTCAATTGTCAATTTGTCAATTGTCAATTTGTCAATTGTCAATTTGTCAATTGTCAATTTGTCAACTGTCAATTTGTCAATTGTCAATTTGTCAATTGTCAATGTGTCAATTGTCAATCTGTCAATTGGCAATTTGGCAATTGGCAATTTGGCAATTGTCAATTTGTCAATTGGCAATTTGGCAATTGTCAATTTGTCAATTGTCAATTTGTCAATTGTCAATTGTCAATTTGTCAATTGTCAATTTGTCAATTGTCAATTTGTCAATTGTCAATTTGTCAATTGTCAATTGTCAATTTGTCAATTGTCAATTTGTCAATTGTCAATTTGTCAATTGTCAATTTGTCAATTGTCAATTTGTCAATTGTAAATTTGTCAATTGTCAATTGTCAATTTGTCAATTGTCAATTTGTCAATTGTCAATTCGTCAATTGTCAATTTGTCAATTGTCAATTTGTCAATTGTAAATTTGTCAATTGTCAATTTGTCAATTGTCAATTTGTCAATTTGTCAATTGTCAATTCGTCAATTGTCAATTTGTCAATTGTCAATTTGTCAATTTGTCAATTGTCAATGTGTCAATTGGCAATTTGTCAATTGGCAATTTGTCAATTGGCAATTTGTCAATTGGCAATTTGTCAATTGGCAATTTGTCAATTGGCAATTTGTCAATTGGCAATTTGTCAATTGGCAATTTGTCAATCGGCAATTTGTCAATTGGCAATTTGTCAATTGGCAATTTGTCAATTGTCAATTTGTCAATTGTCAATTTGTCAATTGTCAATTTGTCAATTGTAAATTTGTCAATTGTCAATTGTCAATTTGTCAATTGTCAATTTGTCAATTGTCAATTCGTCAATTGTCAATTTGTCAATTGTCAATTTGTCAATTGTAAATTTGTCAATTGTCAATTTGTCAATTGTCAATTCGTCAATTGTCAATTTGTCAATTGTCAATTTGTCAATTTGTCAATTGTCAATGTGTCAATTGGCAATTTGTCAATTGGCAATTTGTCAATTGGCAATTTGTCAATTGGCAATTTGTCAATTGGCAATTTGTCAATTGGCAATTCGTCAATTGGCAATTTGTCAATTGGCAATTTGTCAATTGGCAATTTGTCAATTGGCAACTTGTCAATTGGCAACTTGTCAATTGGCAATTTGTCAATTGGCAATTTGTCAATTGGCAATTTGTCAATTGGCAATTTGTCAATTGGCAATTTGTCAATTGGCAATTTGTCAATTGTCAATTTGTCAATTGTCAATTTGTCAATTGTCAATTTGTCAATTGTCAATTTGTCAATTGTCAATTTGTCAATTGTCAATTTGTCAATTGTCAATTTGTCAATTGTCAATTTGTCAATTCGTCAATTTGTCAATTGTCAATTTGTCAATTGTCAATTTGTCAATTGTCAATTTGTCAATTGTCAATTTGTCAACTGTCAATTTGTCAATTGTCAATTTGTCAATTGTCAATGTGTCAATTGTCAATCTGTCAATTGGCAATTTGGCAATTGGCAATTTGTCAATTGGCAATTGTCAATTTGTCAATTGTCAATTTGTCAATTGTCAATTTGTCAATTGTCAATTTGTCAATTGTCAATTGTCAATTTGTCAATTGTCAATTTGTCAATTGTCAATTGTCAATTTGTCAATTGTCAATTTGTCAATTGTCAATTTGTCAATTGTCAATGTGTCAATTGGCAATTTGTCAATTGGCAATTTGTCAATTGGCAATTTGTCAATTGGCAATTTGTCAATTGGCAATTTGTCAATTGGCAATTTGTCAATTGGCAATTTGTCAATTGGCAATTTGTCAATTGGCAATTTGTCAATTGGCAATTTGTCAATTGTCAATTTGTCAATTGTCAATTTGTCAATTGGCAATTTGTCAATTGGCAATTTGTCAATTGGCAATTTGTCAATTGTCAATTTGTCAATTGTCAATTTGTCAATTGTCAATTTGTCAATTGTCAATTTGTCAATTGTAAATTTGTCAATTGTCAATTGTCAATTTGTCAATTGTCAATTTGTCAATTGTCAATTCGTCAATTGTCAATTTGTCAATTGTCAATTTGTCAATTGTAAATTTGTCAATTGTCAATTTGTCAATTGTCAATTTGTCAATTTGTCAATTGTCAATTCGTCAATTGTCAATTTGTCAATTGTCAATTTGTCAATTTGTCAATTGTCAATGTGTCAATTGGCAATTTGTCAATTGGCAATTTGTCAATTGGCAATTTGTCAATTTGTCAATTGTCAATTCGTCAATTGTCAATTTGTCAATTGTCAATTTGTCAATTTGTCAATTGTCAATGTGTCAATTGGCAATTTGTCAATTGGCAATTTGTCAATTGGCAATTTGTCAATTGGCAATTTGTCAATTGGCAATTTGTCAATTGGCAATTTGTCAATTGGCAATTTGTCAATTGGCAATTTGTCAATTGGCAATTTGTCAATTGTCAATTTGTCAATTGTCAATTTGTCAATTGTCAATTTGTCAATTGTCAATTTGTCAATTGTAAATTTGTCAATTGTCAATTGTCAATTTGTCAATTGTCAATTTGTCAATTGTCAATTCGTCAATTGTCAATTTGTCAATTGTCAATTTGTCAATTGTAAATTTGTCAATTGTCAATTTGTCAATTGTCAATTTGTCAATTTGTCAATTGTCAATTCGTCAATTGTCAATTTGTCAATTGTCAATTTGTCAATTTGTCAATTGTCAATGTGTCAATTGGCAATTTGTCAATTGGCAATTTGTCAATTGGCAATTTGTCAATTGGCAATGTGTCAATTGGCAATTTGTCAATTGGCAATTTGTCAATTGGCAATTTGTCAATTGGCAATTTGTCAATTGGC
The DNA here is from genome assembly GCA_026005395.1 of Asobara japonica. Taxonomy (NCBI): domain Eukaryota; kingdom Metazoa; phylum Arthropoda; class Insecta; order Hymenoptera; family Braconidae; genus Asobara; species Asobara japonica. The sequence continues at coordinate 62,782 of BQMI01000068.1, forward strand.
AATTTGTCAATTGGCAATTCGTCAATTGGCAATTTGTCAATTGGCAATTTGTCAATTGGCAATTTGTCAATTGGCAACTTGTCAATTGGCAATTTGTCAATTGGCAATTTGTCAATTGGCAATTTGTCAATTGGCAATTTGTCAATTGGCAATTTGTCAATTGGCAATTTGTCAATTGTCAATTTGTCAATTGTCAATTTGTCAATTGTCAATTTGTCAATTGTCAATTTGTCAATTGTCAATTTGTCAATTGTCAATTTGTCAATTGTCAATTTGTCAATTGTCAATTTGTCAATTGTCAATTTGTCAATTGTCAATTTGTCAATTGTCAATTTGTCAATTGTCAATTTGTCAATTGTCAATTTGTCAATTGTCAATTTGTCAATTGTCAATTTGTCAATTGTCAATTTGTCAATTGTCAATTGTCAATTTGTCAATTGTCAATTGTCAATTTGTCAATTGTCAATTTGTCAATTGTCAATTTGTCAATTGTCAATTTGTCAATTGTCAATTTGTCAATTTGTCAATTGTCAATTTGTCAATTGTCAATTTGTCAATTTGTCAATTTGTCAATTTGTCAATTTGTCAATTTGTCAATTTGTCAATTGTCAATTTGTCAATTGTCAATTTGTCAATTGTCAATTTGTCAATTTGTCAATTGGCAATTTGTCAATTGTCAATTTGTCAATTGTCAATTTGTCAATTGTCAATTTGTCAATTGTCAATTTGTCAATTGTCAATTTGTCAATTGTCAATTTGTCAACTGTCAATTTGTCAATTGTCAATTTGTCAATTTGTCAATTGTCAATTTGTCAATTGTCAATTTGTCAATTGTCAATTTGTCAATTGTCAATTTGTCAATTGTCAATTTGTCAACTGTCAATTTGTCAATTGTCAATTTGTCAATTGTCAATGTGTCAATTGTCAATCTGTCAATTGGCAATTTGGCAATTGGCAATTTGGCAATTGTCAATTTGTCAATTGGCAATTTGGCAATTGTCAATTTGTCAATTGTCAATTTGTCAATTGTCAATTGTCAATTTGTCAATTGTCAATTTGTCAATTGTCAATTTGTCAATTGTCAATTTGTCAATTGTCAATTGTCAATTTGTCAATTGTCAATTTGTCAATTGTCAATTGTCAATTGTTCAATTGTCAATTTGTCAATTGTCAATTTGTCAATTGTAAATTTGTCAATTGTCAATTGTCAATTTGTCAATTGTCAATTTGTCAATTGTCAATTCGTCAATTGTCAATTTGTCAATTGTCAATTTGTCAATTGTAAATTTGTCAATTGTCAATTTGTCAATTGTCAATTTGTCAATTTGTCAATTGTCAATTCGTCAATTGTCAATTTGTCAATTGTCAATTTGTCAATTTGTCAATTGTCAATGTGTCAATTGGCAATTTGTCAATTGGCAATTTGTCAATTGGCAATTTGTCAATTGGCAATTTGTCAATTGGCAATTTGTCAATTGGCAATTTGTCAATTGGCAATTTGTCAATTGGCAATTTGTCAATTGGCAATTTGTCAATTGGCAATTTGTCAATCGGCAATTTGTCAATTGGCAATTTGTCAATTGGCAATTTGTCAATTGTCAATTTGTCAATTGTCAATTTGTCAATTGTCAATTTGTCAATTGTAAATTTGTCAATTGTCAATTGTCAATTTGTCAATTGTCAATTTGTCAATTGTCAATTCGTCAATTGTCAATTTGTCAATTGTCAATTTGTCAATTGTAAATTTGTCAATTGTCAATTTGTCAATTGTCAATTCGTCAATTGTCAATTTGTCAATTGTCAATTTGTCAATTTGTCAATTGTCAATGTGTCAATTGGCAATTTGTCAATTGGCAATTTGTCAATTGGCAATTTGTCAATTGGCAATTTGTCAATTGGCAATTTGTCAATTGGCAATTCGTCAATTGGCAATTTGTCAATTGGCAATTTGTCAATTGGCAATTTGTCAATTGGCAACTTGTCAATTGGCAACTTGTCAATTGGCAATTTGTCAATTGGCAATTTGTCAATTGGCAATTTGTCAATTGGCAATTTGTCAATTGGCAATTTGTCAATTGGCAATTTGTCAATTGGCAATTTGTCAATTGGCAATTTGTCAATTGTCAATTTGTCAATTGTCAATTTGTCAATTGTCAATTTGTCAATTGTCAATTTGTCAATTGTCAATTTGTCAATTGTCAATTTGTCAATTGTCAATTTGTCAATTGTCAATTTGTCAATTCGTCAATTTGTCAATTGTCAATTTGTCAATTGTCAATTTGTCAATTGTCAATTTGTCAATTGTCAATTTGTCAACTGTCAATTTGTCAATTGTCAATTTGTCAATTGTCAATGTGTCAATTGTCAATCTGTCAATTGGCAATTTGGCAATTGGCAATTTGTCAATTGGCAATTGTCAATTTGTCAATTGTCAATTTGTCAATTGTCAATTTGTCAATTGTCAATTTGTCAATTGTCAATTGTCAATTTGTCAATTGTCAATTTGTCAATTGTCAATTTGTCAATTGTCAATTTGTCAATTGTCAATTTGTCAATTGTCAATTTGTCAATTGGCAATTTGTCAATTGTCAATTTGTCAATTGTCAATTTGTCAATTGTCAATTTGTCAATTGTCAATAATTGTCAATTTGTCAATTGTCAATTTGTCAATTGTCAATTTGTCAACTGTCAATTTGTCAATTGTCAATTTGTCAATTTGTCAATTGTCAATTTGTCAATTGTCAATTTGTCAATTGTCAATTTGTCAATTGTCAATTTGTCAATTGTCAATTTGTCAACTGTCAATTTGTCAATTGTCAATTTGTCAATTGTCAATGTGTCAATTGTCAATCTGTCAATTGGCAATTTGGCAATTGGCAATTTGGCAATTGTCAATTTGTCAATTGGCAATTTGGCAATTGTCAATTTGTCAATTGTCAATTTGTCAATTGTCAATTGTCAATTTGTCAATTGTCAATTTGTCAATTGTCAATTTGTCAATTGTCAATTTGTCAATTGTCAATTGTCAATTTGTCAATTGTCAATTTGTCAATTGTCAATTTGTCAATTGTCAATTTGTCAATTGTCAATTTGTCAATTGTAAATTTGTCAATTGTCAATTGTCAATTTGTCAATTGTCAATTTGTCAATTGTCAATTCGTCAATTGTCAATTTGTCAATTGTCAATTTGTCAATTGTAAATTTGTCAATTGTCAATTTGTCAATTGTCAATTTGTCAATTTGTCAATTGTCAATTCGTCAATTGTCAATTTGTCAATTGTCAATTTGTCAATTTGTCAATTGTCAATGTGTCAATTGGCAATTTGTCAATTGGCAATTTGTCAATTGGCAATTTGTCAATTGGCAATTTGTCAATTGGCAATTTGTCAATTGGCAATTTGTCAATTGGCAATTTGTCAATTGGCAATTTGTCAATTGGCAATTTGTCAATTGGCAATTTGTCAATTGGCAATTTGTCAATTGTCAATTTGTCAATTGTCAATTTGTCAATTGTCAATTTGTCAATTGTCAATTTGTCAATTGTCAATTTGTCAATTGTCAATTTGTCAATTGTCAATTTGTCAATTTGTCAATTGTCAATTTGTCAATTTGTCAATTGTCAATTTGTCAATTGTCAATTTGTCAATTGTCAATTTGTCAATTGTCAATTGTCAATTTGTCAATTGTCAATTTGTCAATTGTCAATTTGTCAATTGTCAATTTGTCAATTGTCAATTTGTCAATTGTCAATTTGTCAATTGTCAATTTGTCAATTGTCAATTTGTCAATTGTCAATTTGTCAATTGTCAATTTGTCAATTGTCAATTGTCAATTTGTCAATTGTCAATTTGTCAATTGTCAATTTGTCAATTGTCAATTTGTCAATTGTCAATTTGTCAATTGTCAATTTGTCAATTGTCAATTTGTCAATTGTCAATTTGTCAATTGTCAATTTGTCAATTGTCAATTTGTCAATTGTCAATTTGTCAATTGTCAATTTGTCAATTGTCAATTTGTCAATTGTCAATTTGTCAATTGTCAATTTGTCAATTGTCAATTTGTCAATTGTCAATTTGTCAATTGTCAATTGTCAATTGTCAATTGTCAATTTGTCAATTGTCAATTTGTCAATTGTCAATTGTCAATTGTCAATTGTCAATTTGTCAATTGTCAATTTGTCAATTGTCAATTGTCAATTGTCAATTGTCAATTGTCAATTGTCAATTTGTCAATTGTCAATTTGTCAATTGTCAATTTGTCAATTGTCAATTTGTCAATTGTCAATTTGTCAATTGTCAATTTGTCAATTGTCAATTTGTCAATTGTCAATTTGTCAATTGTCAATTTGTCAATTGTCAATTTGTCAATTGTCAATTTGTCAATTGTCAATTTGTCAATTGTCAATTTGTCAATTGTCAATTTGTCAATTGTCAATTTGTCAATTGTCAATTTGTCAATTGTCAATTTGTCAATTGTCAATTTGTCAATTGTCAATTGTCAATTTGTCAATTGTCAATTTGTCAATTGTCAATTGTCAATTGTCAATTTGTCAATTGTCAATTTGTCAATTGTCAATTGTCAATTGTCAATTGTCAATTTGTCAATTGTCAATTTGTCAATTGTCAATTTGTCAATTGTCAATTTGTCAATTGTCAATTTGTCAATTGTCAATTTGTCAATTGTCAATTTGTCAATTGTCAATTTGTCAATTGTCAATTTGTCAATTGTCAATTGTCAATTTGTCAATTGTCAATTTGTCAATTGTCAATTTGTCAATTGTCAATTTGTCAATTGTCAATTTGTCAATTGTCAATTTGTCAATTGTCAATTTGTCAATTGTCAATTTGTCAATTGTCAATTTGTCAATTGTCAATTTGTCAATTGTCAATTTGTCAATTGTCAATTTGTCAATTGTCAATTTGTCAATTGTCAATTTGTCAATTGTCAATTTGTCAATTGTCAATTTGTCAATTGTCAATTTGTCAATTGTCAATTTGTCAATTGTCAATTTGTCAATTGTCAATTTGTCAATTGTCAATTTGTCAATTGTCAATTTGTCAATTGTCAATTTGTCAATTGTCAATTTGTCAATTGTCAATTTGTCAATTGTCAATTTGTCAATTGTCAATTTGTCAATTGTCAATTTGTCAATTGTCAATTTGTCAATTGTCAATTTGTCAATTGTCAATTTGTCAATTGTCAATTTGTCAATTTGTCAATTTGTCAATTTGTCAATTTGTCAATTGTCAATTTGTCAATTGTCAATTTGTCAATTGTCAATTTGTCAATTGTCAATTGTCAATTGTCAATTTGTCAATTGTCAATTTGTCAATTGTCAATTTGTCAATTGTCAATTTGTCAATTGTCAATTTGTCAATTGTCAATTTGTCAATTGTCAATTTGTCAATTGTCAATTTGTCAATTGTCAATTTGTCAATTGTCAATTTGTCAATTGTCAATTGTCAATTTGTCAATTTGTCAATTGTCAATTTGTCAATTGTCAATTTGTCAATTGTCAATTTGTCAATTGTCAATTTGTCAATTGTCAATTTGTCAATTGTCAATTTGGTCAATTGTCAATTTGTCAATTGTCAATTTGTCAATTGTCAATTTGTCAATTGTCAATTTGTCAATTGTCAATTTGTCAATTGTCAATTTGTCAATTGTCAATTTGTCAATTGTCAATTTGTCAATTGTCAATTTGTCAATTGTCAATTTGTCAATTGTCAATTTGTCAATTGTCAATTGTCAATTGTCAATTGTCAATTTGTCAATTTGTCAATTGTCAATTTGTCAATTGTCAATGTGTCAATTGTCAATTTGTCAATTGTCAATTTGTCAATTGTCAATTTGTCAATTGTCAATTTGTCAATTGTCAATTTGTCAATTGTCAATTTGTCAATTGTCAATTTGTCAATTGGCAATTTGTCAATTGTCAATTTGTCAATTGTCAATTTGTCAATTGTCAATTTGTCAATTGTCAATTTGTCAATTGTCAATTTGTCAATTGTCAATTTGTCAATTGTCAATTTGTCAATTGTCAATTGTCAATTTGTCAATTGTCAATTTGTCAATTGTCAATTCGTCAATTGTCAATTTGTCAATTGTCAATTTGTCAATTGTCAATTTGTCAATTGTCAATTTGTCAATTGTCAATTTGTCAATTGTCAATTTGTCAATTGTCAATTTGTCAATTGTCAATTTGTCAATTGTCAATTTGTCAATTGTCAATTGTCAATTTGTCAATTGTCAATTTGTCAATTGGCAATTTGTCAATTGGCAATTTGTCAATTGGCAATTTGTCAATTGGCAATTTGTCAATTGGCAATTTGTCAATTGTCAATTTGTCAATTGTAAATTTGTCAATTGTCAATTTGTCAATTGTCAATTTGTCAATTGTCAATTTGTCAATTGTCAATTTGTCAATTGTAAATTTGTCAATTGTCAATTGTCAATTTGTCAATTGTCAATTTGTCAATTGTCAATTCGTCAATTGTCAATTTGTCAATTGTCAATTTGTCAATTGTAAATTTGTCAATTGTCAATTTGTCAATTGTCAATTTGTCAATTTGTCAATTGTCAATTCGTCAATTGTCAATTTGTCAATTGTCAATTTGTCAATTTGTCAATTGTCAATGTGTCAATTGGCAATTTGTCAATTGGCAATTTGTCAATTGGCAATTTGTCAATTGGCAATTTGTCAATTGGCAATTTGTCAATTGGCAATTTGTCAATTGGCAATTCGTCAATTGGCAATTTGTCAATTGGCAATTGTCAATTGGCAATTTGTCAATTGGCAACTTGTCAATTGGCAATTTGTCAATTGGCAATTTGTCAATTGGCAATTTGTCAATTTGGCAATTTGTCAATTGGCAATTTGTCAATTGGCAATTTGTCAATTGGCAATTTGGTCAATTGTCACTGTGTCAATTGTCAATTTGTCAATTGTCAATTTGTCAATTGTCAATTTGTCAATTGTCAATTTGTCAATTGTCAATTTGTCAATTGTCAATTTGTCAATTGTCAATTTGTCAATTGTCAATTTGTCAATTGTCAATTTGTCAATTGTCAATTTGTAATGGTCAATTTGTCAATTGTCAATTTGTCAATTGTCAATTTGTCAATTGTCAATTTGTCAATTGTCAATTTGTCAATTGTCAATTTGTCAATTGTCAATTGTCAATTGTCAATGTCAATTGTCAATTTGTCAATTGTCAATTGTCAATTGTCAATTTGTCAATTGTCAATTTGTCAATTGTCAATTGTCAATTTGTCAATTTGTCATATGTTTGTCAATTGTCAATTTGTCAATTTGTCAATTGTCAATTTGTCAATTTTGTCAATTTGTCAATTGTCAATTTGTCAATTGTCAATTTGTCAATTTGTCAATTTGTCAATTGTCAATTTGTCAATTGTCAATTTGTCAATTTGTCAATTGTCAATTTGTCAATTTGTCAATTTGTCAACTTGTCAATTTGTCAATTGTCAATTTGTCAATTTGGCAATTTGTCAATTGTCAATTTGTCAATTGTCAATTTGTCAATTGTCAATTTGTCAATTGCAATTTGTCAATTGTCAATTGTCAATTTGTCAACTTGTCAATTGGTCAATTTGTCAATTTGTCAATTTGTCAATTGTCAATTTGTCAATTGTCAATTTGTCAATTGTCAATTTGTCAATTGTCAATTTGTCAATTGTCAATTTGTCAACTGTCAATTTGTCAATTGTCAATTTGTCAATTGTCAATGTGTCAATTGTCAATCTGTCAATTGCTAATTTGGCAATTGGCAATTTGTCAATTGTCAATTTGTCAATTGTCAATTGTCAATTTGTCAATTGCAATTTGTCAATTGTCAATTGTCAATTTGTCAATGTCAATTTGTCAATTGTCAATTTGTCAATTGTCAATTTGTCAATTGTCAATTGTCAATTTGTCAATTGTCAATTTGTCAATTGTCAATTTGTCAATTGTCAATTTGTCAATTGTCAATTTGTCAATTGTAAATTTGTCAATTGTCAATTGTCAATTTGTCAATTGTCAATTTGTCAATTGTCAATTCGTCAATTGTCAATTTGTCAATTGTCAATTTGTCAATTGTAAATTTGTCAATTGTCAATTTGGTCAATTGTCAATTTGTCAATTTGTCAATTGTCAATTCGTCAATTGTCAATTTGTCAATTGTCAATTTGTCAATTTGTCAATTGTCAATGTGTCAATTGGCAATTTGTCAATTGGCAATTTGTCAATTGGCAATTGTCAATTGGCAATTTGTCAATTGGCAATTTGTCAATTGGCAATTTGTCAATTGGCAATTTGTCAATTGGCAATTTGTCAATTGGCAATTTGTCAATTGGCAATTTGTCAATTGGCAATTTTGTCAATTGGCAATTTGTCAATTGTCAATTTGTCAATTGTCAATTTGTCAATTGTCAATTTGTCAATTGTAAATTTGTCAATTGTCAATTGTCAATTTGTCAATTGTCAATTTGTCAATTGTCAATTGTCAATTGTCAATTCGTCAATTGTCAATTTGTCAATTGTCAATTTGTCAATTGTAAATTTGTCAATTGTCAATTTGTCAATTGTCAATTTGTCAATTTGTCAATTGTCAATTCGTCAATTGTCAATTTGTCAATTGTCAATTTGTCAATTTGTCAATTGTCAATGTGTCAATTGGCAATTTGTCAATTGGCAATTGTCAATTGGCAATTTGTCAAGTGGCAATTTGTCAATTGGCAATTCGTCAATTGGCAATTTGTCAATTGGCAATTTGTCAATTGCAATTTGTCAATTGGCAATTTGTCAATTGGCAACTTGTCAATTGGCAACTTGTCAATTGGCAACTTTGTCAATTGGCAATTTGTCAATTGGCAATTTGTCAATTGGCAATTTGTCAATTGCAATTTGTCAATTGGCAATTTGTCAATTGTCAATTTGTCAATTGTCAATTGTCAATTGTCAATTTGTCAATTTGTCAATTGTCAATTTGTCAATTGTCAATTTGTCAATTGTTAATTTGTCAATTGTCAATTTGTCAATTGTCAATTTGTCAATTGTCAATTTGTCAATTGTCAATTTGTCAATTGTCAATTTGTCAATTGTCAATTTGTCAATTGTCAATTTGTCAATTGTCAATTTGTCAATTGTCAATTTGTCAATTGCCAATTTCTCAATTGTCAATTTGTCAATTGTCAATTGTCAATTTGTCAATTGTCAATTTGTCAATTGTCAATTTGTCAATTGTCAATTGTCAATTTGTCCATTGTCAATTTGTCATTTGTCATTTGTCAATTCGTCAATTGTCAATTCGTCAATTGTCAAATTGTCAATTGTCAATTTGTCAATTGTCAATTTGTCAATTGTCAATTTGTCAATTGTCAATTTGTCAATTGTCAATTTGTCAATTGTCAATTTGTCAATTGTCAATTTGTCAATTGTCAATTTGTCAATTGTCAATTTGTCAATTGTCAATTTGTCAATTGTCAATTTGTCAATTGTCAATTTGTCAATTGTCAATTTGTCAATTGTCAATTTGTCAATTGTCAATTTGTCAATTGTCAATTGTCAATTGTCAATTTGTCAATTGTCAATTTGTCAATTGTCAATTTGTCAATTTGGCAATTTGTCAATTGGCAATTTGTCAATTGGCAATTTGTCAATTGGCAATTTGTCAATTGGCAATTTGTCAATTGGCAATTTGTCAATTGGCAATTTGTCAATTGTCAATTTGTCAATTGTCAATTTGTCAATTGTCAATTTGTCAATTGTAAATTTGTCAATTGTCAATTGTCAATTTGTCAATTGTCAATTTGTCAATTGTCAATTCGTCAATTGTCAATTTGTCAATTGTCAATTTGTCAATTGTCAATTTGTCAATTTGTCAATTGTCAATTCGTCAATTGTCAATTTGTCAATTGTCAATTTGTCAATTTGTCAATTGTCAATGTGTCAATTGGCAATTTGTCAATTGGCAATTTGTCAATTGGCAATTTGTCAATTGGCAATTTGTCAATTGGCAATTTGTCAATTGGCAATTTGTCAATTGGCAATTTGTCAATTGGCAATTTGTCAATTGCAATTTGTCAATTGGCAATTTGTCAATTGTCAATTTGTCAATTGTCAATTTGTCCAATTGTCAATTTGTCAATTGTCAATTTGTCAATTGTAAATTTGTCAATTGTCAATTGTCAATTTGTCAATTGTCAATTTGTCAATTGTCAATTCGTCAATTGTCAATTTGTCAATTGTCAATTTGTCAATTGTAAATTTGTCAATTGTCAATTTGTCAATTGTCAATTTGTCAATTTGTCAATTGTCAATTCGTCAATTGTCAATTTGTCAATTGTCAATTTGTCAATTTGTCAATTGTCAATGTGTCAATTGGCAATTTGTCAATTGGCAATTTGTCAATTGGCAATTTGTCAATTGGCAATTTGTCAATGGCAATTTGGTCAATTGGCAATTTGTCAATTGGCAATTTGTCAATTGGCAATTTGTCAATTGGCAATTCGGTCAATTGGCAATTTGTCAATTGGCAATTTGTCAATTGGCAATTTGTCAATTGGCAACTTGTCAATTGGCAATTGTCAATTGGCAATTTGTCAATTGGCAATTTGTCAATTGGCAATTTGTCAATTGGCAATTTGTCAATTGGCAATTTGTCAATTGGCAATTTGTCAATTGTCAATTTGTCAATTGTCAATTTGTCAATTGTCAATTTGTCAATTGTCAATTTGTCAATTGTCAATTTGTCAATTGTCAATTTGTCAATTGTCAATTTGTCAATTGTCAATTATGTCAATTGTCAATTTGTCAATTGTCAATTTGTCACTTGTCAATTTGTCAATTGTCAATTTGTCAATTGTCAATTTGTCAATTGTCAATTGTCAATTGTCAATTTGTCAATTGTCAATTTGTCAATTGTCAATTTGTCAATTTGTCAATTGTCAATTGTCAATTTGTCAATTGTCAATTTGTCAATTGTCAATTGTCAATTGTCAATTTGTCAATTTGTCAATTGTCAATTTGTCAATTGTCAATTTGTCAATGTCAATTTGTCAATTGTCAATTTGTCAATTGTCAATTGTCAATTGTCAATTGTCAATTGTCAATTGTCAATTTGTCAATTGTCAATTTGTTCAATTGTCAATTTGTCAATTGTCAATTGTCAATTTGTCAATTGTCAATTTGTCAATTGTCAATTTGTCAATTGTCAATTTGTCAATTGTCAATTGTCAATTGTCAATTTGTCAATTGTCAATTTGTCAATTGTCAATTGTCAACTTGTCAATTTGTCAATTGTCAATTTGTCAATTGTCAATTTGTCAATTTGTCCAATGTCAATGTCAATTGTCAATTTGTCAATGTCAATTTGTCCAATTGTCAATTTGTCAACTGTCAATTTGTCAATTGTCAATTTGTCAATTGTCAATGTGTCAATTGTCAATCTGTCAATTGGCAATTGGCAATGGCAATTTGGCAATTGTCAATTTGTCAATTGGCAATTGGCAATTGTCAATTTGTCAATTGTCAATTTGTCAATCTGTCAATTGTCAATTTGTCAATTGTCAATTTTGTCAATGTACAATTTGTCATTGTCAATTTGTCAATGTCAATTGTCAATTTTGTCAATTGTCAATTTGTCAATTGTCAATTGTCAATTGTCAATTTGTCAATTGTCAATTTTTCAATTGTAAATTTGTCAATTGTCAATTGTCAATTTGTCAATTGTCAATTTGTCAATTGTCAATTCGTCAATTGTCAATTTGCAATTGTCAATTGTCAATTGTAAATTTGTCAATTGTCAATTTGTCAATTGTCAATTGTCAATTTGTTTGTCAATGTCAATTCGTCAATTGTCAATTTGTCAATTGTCAATTTGTCAATTTGTCAATTGTCAATGTGTCAATTGGCAATTTGTCAATTGGCAATTTGTCAATTGGCAATTTGTCAATTGGCCAATTTGTCAATTGGCAATTTGTCAATTGGCAATTTGTCAATGGCAATTGTCAATTGGCAATTTGTCAATTGGCAATTTGTCAATCGGCAATTTGTCAATTGGCAATTTGTCAATTGGCAATTTGTCAATTGTCAATTTGTCAATTGTCAATTTGTCAATTGTCAATTTGTCAATTGTAAATTTGTCAATTGTCAATTGTCAATTTGTCAATTGTCAATTTGTCAATTGTCAATTCGTCAATTGTCAATTTTGTCAATGTCAATTTGTCATTGTAAATTTGTCAATTGTCAATTTGTCAATTTGTCAATTCGTCAATTGTCAATTTGTCAATTGTCAATTTGTCAATTTGTCAATTGTCAATGTGTCAATTGGCAATTTGTCAATTGGCAATTTGTCAATTGGCAACTTGTCAATTGGCAATTTTGTCAATTGGCAATTTGTCCAATTGGCAATTCGTCAATTGTCAATTTGTCAATTGGCAAGTTGTCAATTGGCAATTTGTCAATTGCAAACTTGTCAATTGGCAATTGTCAATTGGCAATTTGTCAATTGGCAATTGTCAATTGGCAATTTGTCAATTGGCAATTTGTCAATTGCAATTTGTCAATTGGCAATTTGTCAATTGGCAATTTGTCAATTGTCAATTTGTCAATTGTCAATTTGTCAATGTGTCAATTTGTCAATTGTCAATTTGTCAATTGTCAATTTGTCAATTGTCAATTTGTCAATTGTCAATTGTCAATTGTCAATTTGTCAATTCGTCAATTGTCAATTGTCAATTTGTCAATTGTCAATTTGGTCAATTGTCAATTTGTCAATTGTCAATTTGTCAACTGTCAATTTTGTCCATTGTCAATTTTGTCAATTGTCAATGTGTCAATTGTCAATCTGTCAATTGGCAATTTGGCAATTGTCAATTTGTCAATTGTCAATTGTCAATTTGTCAATTGTCAATTTGTCAATTGTCAATTTGTCAATTGTCAATTTGTCAATTGTCAATTTGTCAATTTGTCAATTTGTCAATTGTCAATTTGTCAATTGTCAATTTGTCAATTGTCAATTTGTCAATTGTCAATTTGTCAATTGTCAATTTGTCAATTCTTTGTCAATTGTCAATTTGTCAATTGTCAATTTGTCAATTGTCAATTGTCAATTGTCAATTTGTCAATTGTCAATTTGTCAATTGTCAATGTGTCAATTGTCAATTTGTCAACCGGTCAATTTGTCAATTGTCAATTTGTCAATTGTCAATGTGTCAATTGTCAATTTGTCAGTGTCAATTGTCAAGTTGTCAATTTGTCAATTGGCAATTTGTCAATTGGCAATTTGTCAATTGGCAATTTGTCAATTGTCATTTGTCAATTGTCAATTTGTCAATTTGTCAATTGTCAATTTGTCAATTGTCAATTTGGCAATTGTCAATTTGTCAATTGTCAATTTGTCAATTTGTCAATTTGTCAATTGTAAATTTGTCAATTGTCAATTGTCAATTTGTCAATTGTCAATTTGTTCAATTGTCAATTCGTCAATGTCAATTGTCAATTGTCAATTGTCAATTGTAATTGTCAATTGTCAATTTGTCAATTGTCAATTTGTCAATTGTCAATTGTCAATTCGTCAATGTCAATTTGTCAATTGTCAATTTGTCAATTTGTCAATTGTCAATGTGTCAATTGGCAATTTGTCAATGGCAATTGTCAATTGGCAATTTGTCAATTGGCAATTTGTCAATTGGCAATTTGTCAATTGGCAATTTGTCAATTGGCAATTTGTCAATTGGCAATTTGTCAATTGGCAATTGTCATTTGTCAATTTGTCAATTGTCAATTTGTCAATTGTCAATTGTCAATTTGTCAATTTGTCAATTGTCAATTGTCAATTTGTCAATTGTCAATTTGTACAATTGTCAATTTGTCAATGTCAATTCTGTCAATTGTCAATTTGTCAATTGTGCAATTGTCAATTGGTAAATTTGTCAATTGTCAATTTGTCAATTGTCAATTTGTCATTTGTCAATTGTCATTGTCAATTTGTCAATTGTCAATTTGTCAATTTGTCA
>BQMI01000069.1:0-202964 GCA_026005395.1 Asobara japonica
GGTTGTTGGCCGTGCGGGTTAAAGCACTGGAAATGGGGGGAGCCATTGCAATCTGAGATCGCTGGTTCAAAATCGGCAGAGGCGGTATTTGTTTTGAGTCGGTGTCGTGCGGACGCATGTTTACCGCTCCCTACGAATTACAAATTTCAAACGTACCGTGCTCCTAGTACATTGAAGTTTTAAATCGAGTAAAAGTTTTGGCACAAAAGTGTCAAATCTAAAAAACCTCAAAATTCCCTTGGCACCCAAAAGGAAAGCCAAAACGAGTCCTCCGATGGAAGACCCAAAAAAAAACAAAAAAAACCGTTATGAAACGGTCAAACAGCGCGAGCTCTGAACCAGCCCCCCCCCCCCAACAATCCGCGGAACTCTTCTGATGAGCCCCAAGACGCTCAAAAAAAAACCTCAGCGCCTCCAATCATCATTGAAAATGACAAATTGGAGACCAAAAAGTTAATAAATTTCCTGCAAGTCAATACCTCGGATAAAAACTTCAGGATGAAGTTTAATAGAAGTACCACGATCGTCCACCTACAACCGACCGAGGATTACAACGAAATCGCAAGTATCCTGAAAAGGCAAAACCTTAATTTTTTCACCTACGGCCTTAAAAGTGAAAGACCGAAGAAATTTATTTTGAAAGGGCTTCCCAGCAGTTTCTCGGAAGCCGAAATTTCAAATCAAGGCATTAACGTACTTTCCGTTCGCCAGTTCGTGAAAGTAAATAAAGACGGAAATATTAAAGAAAACAGGCCTCTCCCGATCTTCGCAATCACGGTTGGCCCTGAAGTAACCTTGAGCAGCTTTGCTGCTATTAAAACTATTTTCTATCACACATACAAGATAGAAAAATTTGTGAAATCCGAGCAACCGACCCAGTGTTTCAGGTGCCAACGGTTCGGCCATTCAAGCCCACACTGCAACCTGAACCCCAGATGTGTAAAGTGTGCGTCAAACCATGACGTCAAAGCCTGCACTTCGAAAACTCTCAAGTGTGCGAACTGCGGACTAGCCCACACGGCCAGTTACAGAGAGTGTTCCATGCGCCTAAAATTCATGGAAACCCAAAAAAAACGAGCACAGTCGGCCAGGCCCAGCATAGCGCCATTGGAATTGCCCGCTACACCTCTCTTGCCTGCCGCACCTCACTCGGCCACGATCCAGAATCTGGAAAGGAACATCCAGTTCCTCCAGTCTCCTGCAGTCCCAGTGCCAACTCCGAGTTCTACTGCCAACACGTCCAGGCCCACCTACGCTTCCTTCTTACCGAGAGTGGAAACCTCGAGAAGGAATCTTATCGCACCCACTGCTGAACCTAGGACCATCCCAATGGAAACACATGTTCCCGAATCTTATTTAAGTAGAACTAAAAACTATATAATTACAGCGAAGCAAGTCCTTGACGAGCTAAAAACCCTTAGAATTCCCGAAATCCTTTCAGAGCCTAAAGAGATGAGCTCTAAACTCCAAACAGCCCTTACACCAATTGATAGGATCACAATCATCGCATCCTATGTCCACCTGTTCTCACCCTCCTCAGACACACCTACGATTCCCCAACAAACATAAACAACATATTAGCAATTAATATTTTTGCGCTCAAGCCTAATCTGGACGAGTTATTACACATCGTCCACAGAAATAACATCAAAATTTGTTTGATTTCAGAGACTAAGTTAAACAGCAAAACGAAGAAAATTAACTTCCCAGACTTCTCGCTGATCAAGGAAGACAGAACGGCCAAAGCAGGTGGTGGTGTTGCGGTGGCGATCCACAAAACCTTGTCACATAGAACTCTTCCGCATGATCTCCTGTCGCTCACCGAATACGTGGGAGTAGAGGTCCAAGTAAACAATAAAAAAACGAAGATCTACTCGATCTACAATCCACCGGATGTCTCAATAGATACAAACCTATTGAGGCACCTATTTTCCGATAGTACTCCAACAATTATTGTTGGAGACTTCAATGCGAAGGACACTGCTTGGACCTCTGCTAGGCCAAACAAATCAGGTAAGATTCTCTCAAATTTTTTGACGGAACAAAAAATTAATCTGCTCTTTCCAGACGTTCCTACACACTACCCTCGTAATTCAAACACTCCTAGTACTATTGACCTTTTAATAACTAACAACATCTCTATCATTAATAATTTCACCACACTCTCCGAATCCCCATCCGATCACCTACCATTGTTTTTCTCCCTATGTGGCAGACCAACCTCACCAGAATCATCAAAAATTTTAAACTACGCGAAAAACGACTGGAATAAATTCAAGGATGCCTTAAATGATGAGATTTCTGCGCCAAACCCGACTTGTAACACCACTGACGCAATAGATAAACACATAACCCATTTCACCCAAATTATTCAAACAGCCCTGGATTCCTCCACTCCCATCCGCTCATCCAAATCCACCCATACTCCTATACCACCCGAAATAGCCTCCTTAATAAAACTCGAAAATTATATTAGGCCAAAATGGCAAAAAACGCGGAATCGCTACCTTAAATCCGAACGCAATCAGCTGATAAAAGAAATCAGACTTAAATTAACAGAATGGAAACAATCACCTTGGGACAAGAAACATAAACTTAAAAGACCACTCTATTTGGCGCGTAGCAAAATATTTTAATAACACCGGTAAAAGTAAAATCCCCACACTAAAGTCAAACAACAGACTCCACACAGAAGACCATGATAAGGCTAATACACTTTGTAAACACTACGCAAATATCCACGAGCTATCGGCCTCTCGAGGAAAAAAATCGTTTGAACAGCAAGTCACAGGTCATGTGAAAAAAACTATCCTCAAAGCCCCTATCGAAACTCCCTTTAAATTCCTTACAAGTCCCCGTGAAATCACTTCCGCTATCAAAAAACTAAAAAATAAATCAGCCCCGGGTGTGGATAATATTCCCAATGTAGCACTAAAAAACCTCCCAATTAAAGCAATAAGTTTACTAACAAAGATATACAATGCATGCCTCCTCAGACAATATTTCCCGGAACTCTGGAAACGAGCGGTGGTCATTCCAATTCTAAAGCCCGGTAAGCCCCCTTCGCATCCGGTGAGCTATAGGGCTATTAGCCTCCTACCGGTATTGGCTAAACTTTTTGAGCGAATAATTTTAGCTCGTCTCAAAAAAACCCATAGAAGAGTTACAACTAATGCCTATCAATCAATTTGGTTTTCGATCAGAGCACTCGACCTGCCACCAGCTGGTTAGAATTACGAATGATATAAAATCCGCGAAAGACCGGAAAGAAGATACCGTTCTTCTTCTCCTGGACAGCGAGAAGAATAGAAAATGCTGCTTCTCTCACAATCAGTGAATTAACGAAATGGAACATTCAAGTGAATGCTGGTAAAACAGAAGCAATCTTATTTACTAGCTCCAAGGCCAAGCCGACTTTAAGTATTCGTAGCGATAAGATCACACCAACAGACTCTGTAAAGTATTTAGGCTTACACATCGATTCCAAACTCCTGTGGAAAAAGCATATATCTGTAATCAAGGTCAAGACTAAAGTTATCCTAGTAAGATTGTATAATTTGCTAAAATCACCCGCGCTCAGTCTATCCCTCAAACTTACTCTCTACAAAGGGTTAATTAGGCCCATTATCACCTATGGTTGTCCTGCCTGGCACAATACAGCGAAAATGCACTTGAATCATCTTTAAGTGATCCAAAATAAATTCCTACGAATAATAGGAAATTTTAAAAGAAGAACGACTATTGTGGTAATACACGAAACGCTCGGCATGGCAACCATAGGCGAATTTATCGATAGAATTAATGAGACATTTAAATTTAAGCTACAATCCCATCCTAATCCCCAGCTCCAAAACATCAATATTGACATAAAATCCAATTGGTCCCGCTGACCACCTGTTTTGTCCCACCTTTCCATATATCCCTTTCTCTCCCCCCCCCCCCCCCCCTCATGCACCCATTACTTATAAGGTTTTTTAGAAGTCATTTTTCCTTATATCGAGTCATCATGTAAATAATGACAAATATCTGTAATAATGAAAAATTAGGTTACACTTCTTTCAAATTAGATATAAAGCCAACGGCTGGTGATCTAGAGCGTAGCACTTAAGATATTAATACTGTATATAGTATATATATATGACAAATGTTAATAAACAATTTTCAAGTCAAGTCAAGGTTGTGGCCGTGCGGGTTAAAGCACTGGAATTGGGGGGAGCGATTGCTATCTGAGATCGCTGGTTCAAAATCGGCAAAGGCGGTATTTGAGGTTTTTTTTCAGGCTTTAACTCACACGGCACAACCGAGCGGGAGTTTCGTAAAAGAAACGAGCTGTACAAATCTGAGGTTTTTTCCAATGGTTTTCCCTCGATTCCAGTGACAAACTGGGCGAATGCTGTGCAGTGGGGTTAAAGGGGGGTGGGATGGGAACAAATCGTAAAGACCCGAAAGGGTATACGAATAGAGTGGAGTTTTTTTTTTACAAAGAGAATTGATTTTGTATTCGAAGATTATTCTAACGCATCTATACATACTCATAGTCAGCTGCCACAGTAAGTCGACTTATTGCTCTTTACCATTTGACCATTGAATTTTTGAGATGCAAATTGATACGGTTTTATGGTTTCATGATTCTTTTACTAGACTAGATTCAGTGACGGGGTTATAGAAATTCATAGGCTTATTCTCATGAGATCGCTGTGTCAGTTCAAGATAAAAAATTTTGGTCATCAGCAGAACATAAAATCATGTTACAAGAACATCATACAAGAATGTCAGTCAGCTGTATGTGCTCGAATTTTCGCTGATATCATGAATGATCGGGAAATAGGAGAGGCGAGTGGAAAAATTGTCAGACACATCCAGCACGCAACATTAGAATCACATTCTAACATTACTGTGAGTCCGTTCTCTAGTTCTGGGAGACGTACGAAATGCAACTTTACTATGATGCATAGCTAGAGCATGGAGAGGTAATTTTGAATCCAACGCAAATTTTCGGCAACTTACAATTATGACTCATTTGTCACACCGCTCCCCCCCCCCCCAAACCTCCATAAGACTGAAAACCGGCAACTTACAATTATTTCTCATTTTCCAAAATGGCCCCCACTTCCTTAAGAGTGAAAAGCAACGACTTGCAAATATTACTCATTTTCCAAAATGCCCCCTCCTTAAAGCCGAAAAGCAACCACTTGCAATTATGAGTCATTTGTCAAAACGCCCCCCCCCCCCCACACCACCTTAAGACTGAAAGCCGGCAACTTGCAACTATGACTCATGTGTGAACGCCCCCCCCCCCTACAAGTTGAAACCCGGCAACTTGCAATGATGACTCATTAGTCAACCCCCCCCCCCAACCTCCTTAATACTGAAAACCGACAGCTTGCAATTATTCCTCCTTTTCCAAAATGGCCCCACACCTCCTTAAAAGTTGAAAACAATGAACGGCAATTATGATGTTTTTTGGAAACTCCCCCCCCCCCTTCCCCCACATAGTAATCTAAAATAATATAAAATTTGACTCAATGCATTTATACCAATTTATAATTCTCTGCCCCCCCCCCCCCGCGCACCTCGTGCACCCTCTGAACCCGAAACCGTCTACGGTCCTGAGACTAAAGCGACTGCTTGTGGTTTGCACCGCCTTGACCGACCAAGTCGGCAATGTAACGCTCCCGGCAATCTCCGTTCAGAGCTTCTTCACCATGCAGTGCACTGTCAATATTCTATTTTGATTAATAGGAAATAACTAATTAATTGGTATAAATTTCATGAAATAGTTCGTTTTGTATTATTTATGTTTTTTGGCACTATGTTCAACCATTTTTCTGGCCCGTTTTTCATGGAAAAATTCCATCCATGCGCAGCCATGGACATCCATGCTGCAACATGGATGTCACATGGATGTCACATGGAACCCGAATTGCCAGGGATCAAACGTCGAATTTCCATATTTTTTGACAAATTCGTACAGATCATGACACAATATAACCGATTCTTACGAAGTATTTATGTCATTTTCCGTGGAATGACATAGAATATCGGATTTTGACATTTTTTGGCCAATTCGTATAGACTGTGACATAATATGTTCCATTTCCACAAATATTTTTCATTCATTTTCATTTATGAGCTCAATATATTAGGTACAACCTTATTTAAGCATAGAGCGTAGAATTTACACGTAGTTACATATAAAGTACTGAGTAAACACTCCTATGACAAAAGCAACAAACAGCAAGATCATTTACAGAAAAAACATTAATGGAAAATTAGATATGAAGACTTGGTTGACATCAAATTATACGCTGCACAGCAGGTAATATCACACTCAACTAATATGGAATGTCAAACGATATAAGTGATAGATAATAACTTTAGAATTAAAATTATAATTATTATTATAATTAAAATTAAAATGGGGAAACGATCGAAGGATTGATTAAGTTGGGTAAGTAGACCGAAGTAGGTTAAATTACATGAAGAGTTGATGTGGAAATGACCATGAGAAAAACTATACAAAGAATCGCCTGATTCACGATACACTGGTGTAAGCTTCTGAGAGCCAGTTCTCTATTAAGTTAATCTCTATTAAAGTTAAAATTAAGCGTTGTGATTGGCCGGAATTAAATTTTCGACCAATCAGAAGCCTTAACGTTAAAATCAAATATGGCGCTCACTAATCAAGAACTGGCCGTGAGTCTGTAGAGTCACATCTATCATCAGCCAAATATTGAACAGAAAGTTTCATCGTACAGAAATTTCAATCACAAAGTTTGCCTACCATTTTCATGAAATGTCTTAGTATGAGAAAATTTCGCAGAATTACTGATCCATTAACGTTATGATCCACTTAAAGTACTTAGTAATGAGGTTTGGTGCTGGGTGAGAGACCGAGAGGAGGGCGGAATGAGAGAGAACATCAGGAGTGGAGAGAGAACGTAATTTAAGGAGATTCTTTATATAAAGAAAAAGTTTGCGGGTGGAGTGAGACGAAGCAGAGTTGAGGATATCTAGAAGTACTGGATGACTGTTGTCAGGAAAGCTTTCGGAGTAGAAAGGAAATCCAAGGAGAGATGATCGAACCCTGCCATAATTGGGACAATTCAGGAGGAGACGAGCTACTGATTCGATAAATATCTCATATGCTTTTCTTACAAAATATATCATTTTATATCAGATCATAGAATTACTTTTTTGGAAAATTTCGACAGAAACTGACATTTTTCCTACGTCGGTTTTGGATAGACTAAAGGGGACGCGCGCTTCGGGCACACACGCCACATTTCTTGGTGTCATAAGAGAGCACAATTTGCGATTAATAGAAAAAATAGGAAATTAGAGAACCAGTGATTGTAGTCCAAATGTATTGTATAATATGAACGATCTGGTAAAAAAAATATTTAAATGGTATATACATGGTCCCACTTTCTTGACTGATAATCGAAGAAAAATTCAATGCATACTGAATCAGCGATAAAATCGTAAATTTGATTCATCATGCTTCAAAACCCCTATAAGTGCATGATAATCACTCATAATTGAATGATCCCTGATGGACCCATTGAGTGTAACTTGATCAACTTGTGTGCGCCCTTGATCACTATTTGATCGCTGGTCCACTGAGATAATCTATATGTGGGTCACAAAGTCATTTATTTCAAGATTCTCAATATATATGACTTTTTGATGTTTTGTGCTTTTTTTACTGTTTTCGGTGGAAATGTTTGCCAGTCAAGTCGCGCTCAACTGTCGATCAATGCTTCATGAAGGTTGATCGAATAAGCAGTCAAGTAGCGATCACCTAATGATCAGCCATACGCACACATTGTTCCTCTCTCATCCGCAATCAAGGAGTAATCGATAGATCCGTCAGGGGAGTCGTCTAGTTGGTTGGAATTTAACATTAAAACAAACAATAATAATAGATTGAACCGTCCGGGCATTCCATATATGGACCGAGTCGGTAATATAGTAATGGGAAAGACCAGACAATTGAACGGCGGGGGAACTCATGTTTGTCTATTCGCATTACATAAATTATTCGTAAGTGTACAAACAATAAATTGATAAAATTCGTAATCTACAAACGATTTTCCATGAAAGGATCCGGTTTTAAACATTCATTGAGCAATTGTTGATTCTTTTCGGCTAACATCACGCTCCAAAATCTGTTAATTAATTACGGCTAATTAAAAACTTTACAAACAAAAATATTTTATGTACAATCATCTACAACGATGTCCAGAAGAATATATAGTTTATTTGTTCTAATTAGTGCCATTGTCCTGCTAAGTACCTGGGGATAAGTACTACAGATGCAAAATGACCGTCATTTTCAGGTTTGTGTCATATGACCCAAAAATGACGGTCATGTGATGTCACAAAAATCATAAAATGATATAATAAATCTGTCGGTGACAAAATCATTTATATAGATGCAAAATATCAGTCATGAATATATTCTGATTTGTGACGGTGATATAATCGATGCTTGTCAGGTTATTGATTGAATTTGTTATTGTAGTTTGAATCCTATAGTCTCTTATAGTAAAAAGGAGAGACGGAAAAAAACTATCGATATATATCGAAATTATCGAAAACCGTAAGACCGAAACCGTCACGAAACCAGTCAGAGCGGCGGAAAAAGGAAATGCGCGTGCGAAGCAGGCGCCACCGAACTCGTTTCAATAAATGAGACGTGAGTGCGACCCTCGACTTTTCATTTTCAGAACAGCAGCGTTGAACGAAACTGTACTCTTTGAATGGGTCACAACAAGCCTGTCTGATTAACTAAATTGACATTGGAAGTAAAAAAAAAACATTTTCACCTATATAGGTCAATGCCGGTCATATGACGGCCACGCACCCAAACTTCACCATAGTTAGCAGGGGGGTCCGAAGATGATTAACACAGTCATATTGGTATCTCTTCCTTTTTCAATGGTGAGCAATGGTACGTTATTCATAATTTTTTGGTATAAATTTTTGGTAATAAAAAAAATTTATGAAAAAATGACCTATAGTTAGCGGGGGGGATTGATGCAAAAAATCTGAAAAAATTAATTGTGTAGAGAATTTAATGGTACACAATGGTAAAATATTATTAACGCTAAAAAACTTTGTTAACTATGGTCAAGTGCAATTTTTACTGATGGGTTTTACAGTTCCGGAGTCTATGCTGAACGAGGAGTGGGGGTAAGGCCAAGTGAGAGAGGCGGAAATCCGAAAATGCGCTCGAGCGACAGAGGTTAGCTGTCAAAATCAACTCTAAATTTTGAGTTTGATGCGTTGAACAATAAATACCATATTCACATTCAAATCCGAGATAACGTTGGACGATTTTTACAGATTCAATGGAATATACGCGTGGAAGGGGGGAGAGGAAATCAGGATTAGTTAATTAACAATTTTAATTGTTATCTGAGGTGATGGTAGCATTTCTGAATGTAACAAAACTTGGAAAAAATCGGTGGTCATTCAAAAGGCCCCTCTGGAGTTTTGTCACCACCTAGAAGTGCACAAAAGTTAATTAGAAAATCATGATTAATTAATTAAAAATTTTAATTGTCATATGAGGTGATGGTGACCTTTTTGAATGTGACAAAACTTGAAAAAAATAGGTGGTCCTTCAGAAGGCCACTGTGGAGTTTCGTCACCACTTCGAAATTGCACGCAAATTAATTAACAATTGCCATTGTCATCTGAGGTGATGGTGGCCTTTCTGAATGTGACAAAACTTGGAAAAAATAGGTGGACCTTCAGAAAGGCCACTCTGGAGTTTTCCTCACGACATAGAAGTACACAAAAATTGATTAACAAACCATAATTAATTAATCAACAATTCTTATTATCATCTGAGGTGATGATTGGTCTCTCGAGTGTGATAAAACTTCTAAAAACTGGGTGGACCTTCATTAAAAATCATGATTAATCAATTAACAATTTCCATTGTCATCAAAGGTGATGATTGGTTTCCCGATATATTCAGTGAATTTGAGTTTGTTGTCTATAACAATCCCCAAATCGTTAATAGTCGCAACAATTAGAAGAGGTTGGTCTCGTAAGAAATACTCAGCAGGCCTGGAAGATCGAGATCGAGATCGCGAGAAACACATACTGGCACATTTATTGATGTTCAGATTAAGACTAGTCGCTAAGCACCAATTATGCAGCTCATTCAGGTCTGATTGCAATATACGGCCATCTTCTTCTCTTGCAATTTCCCGATAGATTTTCAAATCATCAGCATACATGAAAAGTATGGGTCCTAGGTGTGACCCTTGCGGCATGCCAGATGTGACCTCAAACTCTTCAGAAACATAAGCATTTGCCCTAACTTGATGTCTTCTATCAGACAAATATGATTCTTCTGACATAGGTCCACCTATGTTTTCTAAGTTTTGTCACATTCCGAAAGGCCACCATCTGCTCAGATGACAATAATAATTGTTGATTAATTAATTGTGGTTTGTTAATCAACGTTTGTGCACTTCTAGGTGGTGACGAAACTCCAGAGTGGCCTTCTGAAGGTCCACCTATTTTTTCCATGCTCGGTCATATTCAGAAATGCTACCATCACCTCAGATAACAATTCAAAGTGGTAATTAATTATTGATGATTTGCTAATTAACTTTTGTGCACTTCTAGGTGGTGACAAAACTCCAGAGAGCCCTTTGTGAAAGTTCACCTATTTTGTTCCAAGTTTTGTCACATTCGAGAAACCAATCATCACCTTAGATGACAATGGAAATTGTTAATTAATTAATCATGATTTTTAATGAAGGTCCACCCAGTTTTTAGAAGTTTTGTCACACGCGAGAGACCAATCATCACCTCAGATGACAATAAGAACTGTTGATTAATCAATTATGGTTTGTTAATGAACTTTTGTGTACTTGTATGTCGTGAGGAAAACTCCAGAGTGGCCTTTCTGAAGGCCCACCTATTTTTTCCAAGTTTTGTGACATTCATAAATGCTACCATCACCTCAGATAACAATTAAAATTGTTAATCAACTAAGCCTGATTTCCTCTCCCCCCTTCCACGCGTATATTCCAGTGAATCTGTAAAAATGGTCCAACGTTATCTCGGATTTGAATGGGAATATAGTATTTATTGATTAACGCATCAAACTCAAAATTTGGAGTTGATTTTGACAGCTAACCTCTGTCGCTCGAGCCCATTTTGGGATTTCGGAACAGTCCGCAACTGTAGAACCCATCAGTAAAAATTGCACTTGACCATAGTTAACAAATTGTTTTAGCGTTAATAATATTTTACCATTGTATACCATTGAATTCTCTACACAACTAATTTTTTCTGATTTTTTGCATCAATCCCCCCCGCTAACTATAGGTCATTTTTTCATACATTGTTTTTGCAAAAACTACGCATACCAAAAATTTATGAATAACGTACCATTGTTCACCATTGAAAAAGGAAGAGATACCAATATGGCTGTTTTAATTATCTTCCAACCCCTCTGCTAACTAAGGTGAAGTCGCACCCAGGTACCTACAATCTGACTTGCGTGCTTCTCACCCGTGGGGTAGGAACTACAATTGATGGAGTCAGGCAGACCCCGAATCTGTGCCCCTATGTGTCTATAGGGGTCCTCTGATTTATCACTGCCAGTTGTGGTTACACACATGTAACAAGAGAAACACGAGTTGTACTCAGCTACCAAGCAAACATTTTGCGGTTCTTTAATACTGTTGAGTTCCGTATTTTGTCAATACATATGTGTGTTAATTTATAATGCCAACTAATAATCATTGCACATATCGCGGCTGTAAGAACAGTTCCCGCAACAACAAAAACGTCATGTTCCATCGCATAACGTAAGTAACTCCAAATCACTTAATTAACTTACCGATTTTTCGGGAAATTGTTGTAATGCCCCCGAAATCGGTTTTTTTTATTCGATTCGTCACTGATCTTTCAAGTACACCAAAATGCTTTTCGTCAAATTCTGAACAAATGTCTCTCAGCGTGCGTATGTGTAGCCCAATTTTTGGCGAACGATTTCTCACGATCAAGGTCATCGACATCACAAATGAAGCGGCTCCTTGCAACTTACAGGGAATCAGATTTTTGATACGATTGATACGATATTTGGGTTCTAAACAATCTCAATTGTTTAAACGCTGTATTGCAAAAGCCGTCCCACCTAGGAGAATATGTATATATGGGGCATTCTTTGTCAAACCGGCCACTCATTTTTTCGACCATCAGCGATTTCTTCCAAAAATGTTTCCCAGGTTCTGGGCATGGAGAAACCATCTCTGATTTTTTTTTAGAATTTTAGTACTCCTCTCTCTATTTTTTATAGGGGAATTTTGTTTTTTCACTAAAACAACGAATAACTCCGGTTCTATGCATCACAAAAAAAAGTTCAAGACAAAAAAGTACGTCCTTTTTCTGAGCATCAACATAAAAATAACTTCACATATGGGAAACCAGTGCCAACCCCATTTTAGCGATAACAAAAACTAAAATATTTTTTTTCAACCTTTCGGACGCTCTCGATTTTTTTTATTTTTCTATATGTTTTGTGTTGAGGTTTCAAGAAGTAACACAAAGATTTTCATCGTGGGACCTCGAAATTTGAATGCAATACTTTATTTTTCCCCCTATCGAATCTAATTAAATTGAATATTTCAACATTTTCCCGTATCTAGCTTCAAATCGGAGATATGCATTGAAAAACCTTCTTCAAATTGGATTATTTAACACTTTTATCGTAATATTCCGTAAATTGAGTATGATAGCGATATTTAGAACAAAAAGTCGTTCCTCGCACAGAGTATTTGGATGGTTATGTGAGTAAATGATCAACAGCTGCCAACTTCCTATGGTAACTTTATTTTAGATGTCAACTGAAAAAGTAACTCAATTTTTTAAATCTTTCTATCTTAAACAATCATTAACGAAATCGTTTTTTAATAATTAATTACTTAGCTTTCGTTTCCTAGATTGACGGGTTGACTTCTTAGGATAAAAATCACATTTTAAAGAAAAAGAAAATCGCCTTAAACAAACTCGATTCTCTTCATCCAACACGAATGAATGAACCTTCTGGATGCCTGGAATAGGTTTCGCAATCTTGAATCTATTGGAAAGCTCTTCAGTGGCTTTGGCATGATCAATCGAAGAATTGAAGAAAATCTTGGTTGTCTGGAAGTGTTGCACAGTCCATTGGAACAGAGCCTCTTCCGTCAGGATCTGATCTGCGGGGGACTGGGCTTCAAGACTGGCTCGTGTTGCAGCTCTCTTCAGATTTGCCCCAATCCCATCGCAAGGCCCTTTCCCATGCGCAGTGGAAAAGAAATGCCACTCAGCATTTATTGCATGGTCATTGGAATGTTGAATTAAGTTAGCAACGCAGAAACGGTTTTTGAAGTGTTGAGCTGCTCCGTCAGTGAAATATATTGCTTTGGTAATTTTGAACTGACTTTCCAAATACTCTATAATCAATTTTTGAAACGTCCAAACGGCGACTGTGTTGTGTTCACGATTATCGGATATTATGGCGATGGACCCGTGCTGAAGTTCGTTTTCACGCTTATAATAATACACAACAGTGAAAAGTGTGCACTGATTGTTGTTCCAGTGGAACGATTGAATTGCGTTCTGAGCAATGATTGGATAGTTTTCTGCGAAGTCCATTTGGATAAGATACTCTCCTTCACCCAGATTCTCTTCTCTAAAATCTACGTATTGAGACTGTTGTGTCGTAATATAATCATTTGTTTTGAGTTTTACAATTCTGTCGCACAAACTCTCAATGAATGCCGCTCCTGACAATACTTCCTCTATCATTGTTGCTCGATCTGTTTCAGTCCATAAGTGAAAGCGCACTTGATCAATTTCATTTTCGTCGAACACTTGTTGGAGGAATTCTATTGAAAGTTCAGATTTAGGACAGTCTGGATATTCCCCTAGATAACACTCAGGTGATGGATCGGCACATGTGATCGAAGCAATCAAATCTCTGTACAAGAGTAGTTGATTATCAGTATTTTCCGTTAGCTGAGGAAAATCCAGAGCGTTAAACATGAGTTTCAAATTTTCGTGGTATACACACAGACATACGCAATGTGTCCCGGGTTGTCCTGCCAAAATACACTGCTCTGGTCTTAATTTCGCAAAAGATGAGAAACTCACCTTCGAATTGGAAGGCTCTGCACAATACAACCGACGTAATTCTCTCAAATTACAGTACAGAAAACGCTTTTGTAGATGTAGTCTGGACCCATCAGGTTGCTTCACAGAGACGAAGTCTTTAGTACCGCCCAGCAACTTGCTGTTCGAGTCGTGCATATAAAAAGCCCTGATACTCTCGACTGTTTCCTCATTCATTTTTCTCCCTACATGTGGCCCTGGCATTGTTAGGATCCCGTCTTGGTCGACCATCTTCTTTACTTGTTTTACCATCCATCGAGTAGCACCGAAAAACTCACTGGTCCTTCTGACACTCCAGGACTTTGGAACTACGGAGAGAATCAATTGCTTTTGTGATCTAGTGGTGCCAGCTTGTGACAATCTTTCTCGCAATTGATTGAGCATTTCCTCACCAGCTTGATGAACGTTGATGTACTCCTTAGGACCGGTCTCATCATTAGGAATTCGGGGCTCCTGAGGTGGAGTTGGATGATAGCTTTCATCACTTGTATTAGTAGTTAGACTAAAAGAACCTGAACCAGTGATTGTCGTTGATTGAGATCCGATGGAATATGGTTGGCTGATATTGACTTTCTGAGACCCCGATACTCCAAATGAAACAGATTTAAGTTTTTCGATGGGAGAATGATTCATTGAAACCTCATTAATAATTTCATTAATTGGGAATTGATCAGCACCAGTTCCGTCGTTGGATTCACTTTCCGGTAAATCATGATTTTTTGAAGTCCTCAGAGTTGATCAACACCAGCTCCGTCGTGCGACCCTCCTATAGATATTGAACAAAATATAATGTCAATCTATCGGTAAGAAATTTCGAACGCTTCGATATACACTGTTAGAAACCTACACATGAAATTTCAGGACCAAATTCGCGAAATTTTTAACAATTACCCTTTCACAGGAAATTTTCTTCTAGTTTTCAATTAAAATTCAATTTACATTGATTGTCAATAAAATTCCAATATTGAAGTTGGTATGACAATGAAAAGCATTGAGTATTTTGATATCATTTTCCTTGAATTCATTGCTCATGAAAAATTCAACTGAAAACTCAGGTGACACTTTTTTTCAATTTTTAATTCACTGAAAATTCAATATAAAATCAAAAGAAAATAAGGCTTAATTTTGACATCAAGCTTGGAAATTAGTGATTTCATTGAATTTTTAGTGATAACTGATTACCTGGAAAATTCAATTGTTCTGATTTTCAAGCTCAAAATGAGATTCAACGCCTGATTCGACCTTAAATTGAATTAAGTTTTGAAATCTTGAAAATTTTAACGAAGTTATGCTCGAATATTCAGAAAATTGCTAACAGTGTATTGAGGCATATTGCACATTTTTACTCACCTGCAGAGACACCTGTGGAATCCACATTCTCCTGAATATTTGCTTCATCGAAGTCTTCCACCACAATTTGTCTCGAGAGTCTGGTCGGCATTCCACTCAATGTCTGTCGACAAGATGTACAAATTTTCTTTCCCTTCAAAGTGGGAATTTGGGTGGTGAAAGCCTTGGAGGCTAGGCGTAGTGCCTTTTTTATAAAATGATCCTTCAATTTCAGGGGATTACAACATCCGTCGCGGAACACCATAGTAATTTTCTAAGAGTATAAACTGGAATTATTGGATTGAGTATACACTGTTAGCTGAACACTTCCAACTTAATATCGCAATTGATTCCGATAAGTTCGAGGTTATGGTGCCTCTTCGCATACTGAAAGGCGCAATCTACTGCGTTTCTATGAAGCGATGAATTTTCCAGCGCGTTATTCAAAAATTGCAAGTTAAAAAAAATTCAGGGATGGTTTTTTCCATGCCCAGTACCTGGGAAAAAATTTTGAAGGAAATCGCTGATGGTCGAAAAAATGAGTGGCTGGTTTGACAAAGAATGCCCCATATGTATAACCAATAAAGTTGTTTTCCACGTCAAAATACACTTCATATTCCATGAGTTTTTCCCATAATTTGTATGATTAAGGAGGTATTGTCTTTTGAACAATAATCCATGTAATGAGTGAACGAATGAAGTCATCGCCGTGATTAAGGCGATTCTCATGGAGAATGAAGGATCAAATATTTTAGTTCAAATTGGATCGCTATATGAGCATTCAGGTCAAATTTACCAGTTTGAAACCTGACCTTGTCTTCTTCAATTCATATATTTTTCTCTCGATGCTAGATACTGCAAAAAGCATCCCAATTTTTTTAGATTCCCGATGGGGAAAGTTATTGTAAACCTGGCTAGATAAATAATTAACATCAATTTGTTAATTAATTTTTTTTTGCATTTGTGAAGAGTGACAAAACTCAGGGGTGGCCTTCCGAAGGTCCACCTCATTTTTCGAAATTTTGTCACCCTCAGAAGAGCGCTTCCCAACTTAGCCAAAAACCTGACTAGATAATTAATTAACATTAGTTTGTTAATTAATTTTTTTTGCATTTGTGCAGGGTAACAAAACTCAGGGGTGGCCTTCCGAAGGTCCACCTCATTTTCCCAAATTTGGTCACTCTCAGAAGAGCGCTTCCCAACTTAGCCAAAAACCTGACTAGATAAGTAATTAACGTTAATTTGTTTTTGTTAATTTGTTAATTTTTTTGTGCATTTTTGAAGGGTGACAAAACTCAGGGGTGGCCTTCTGAAGGTCCACCTCATTTTTCAAAATTTTGTCACCTTCACTAAAGCATTTATCAGTCCAGCCAAAAATCGGACTGAATCATTAAGTAACAATAATTTGTTCATAATATTATTTTCATATTTAATTTGATTGAGCAAACTCCACTAACATGTGATAGAGCTTGCACACCCATCAGATTCTTGGGAAAAACATTTTTAAAACTTTTCTCCTATGGCCTTGCTGGCTTAATAAAAACCTGACAAGGCCATCAAAAACAAAAAAAATTACCACGCGAAAAATTTTTTTTTGTCAGAAAAAATTCGCGAAAAACTCTCTGATTCTGGTACTTTCACAAAATTCGTTCCTGCTACATTGGCCTTGCCTACTTAAGATGGCTGTTACGTTCTTCTCTCCGCAGTTCTACTGGGCTTAGCTCAGTTGATGTTTTGCGTGTGTAGAGTCGCCTCCGCTCCTCCGCTAGAACTTCGATAGGTATCATCCCAGCAATTACGCACACTGCTTCGTTGGATACTGTCCGGCATGCGCCAGCCACCCTCAGGGCACTCAGCCTGTAGAGTGGAACAACTTGCCGTCGTGCTGCTTGACTTCGTAGGGCATCTGTCCATATGGGGATACCATATGTTAATACCGATGTGACAACTGATGATAACAAGAGTCTTCTCCTGTGTTTTGGCCCTCCAATGTTCGGCATGAGTTTTGCAAGGGCACTCCTCACTGCACCCGCCTTACTGCTTGCATTTGTTGGGCTTGTTCTCTAAAACTGAGTCGAGCATCAATCATAATTCCTAGGTACCGTACATAGGGCTGGGAAGTTATTTTATGCTCGCCGACTTGCAGCGTGATTGTCTCCAATTTATTTCGGCTTGTGATGAGTAGTACCTCAGTCTTATGCTCTGCAAGTTGTAGACCAATCGAGTCCATCCATTTCCGTATCTTGTTAAAAACATTATCGAAAATGAGCTGAAGCGTGAATAGATGTTTTTCCACGATGGTTATAGCTACGTCATCTGCAAACGCCACGAGCTTTGCCCCCGTCGGCAGTGCCAGTTTCAGCAATTCGTCGTACACGATATTCCACAGAAGGGGCCCCAACACTGAGCCTTGAGGTACACCCCCAGTCACCTTAAATGTCTTGGGGCCTACTTCTGTGTCATACTTGAGAACTCTGTCGATGAAGTAGTTACCTACCATCTTTTGGAGATATGCCGGTACAGATAGCTTCGATAATGCAGCCAAAATGGAATCCCAGAGTAACAACCAAACAGTATTATTTCGTACCTCCTTTCCATCGTTCGCCCTCAATCGCTCTCTTCGTTGTTTTCACCACCAGGTCTATAGCATCCAACGTAGATCGTCCTCGTCTGAAGCCGTATTGGGCTTCGGCCAATAGGGGTTCCACCACTGCCTCAACTCTCTGATGTATAATACGCTCCAGGATCTTGCCCGCAGTATCCAGCATACAGAGTGGACGATATGATGACGGTTCGTCCGGAGGCTTTTTTCCCTTAGGAAGCAGTACGGGCCTCTGTTGCTTCCATCTGCTGGGGAAGATACCTTCCTGAATGCAAGCATTGTACATATCGAGAAAGATTCCAGGTGCTGCATTAATGGCGGCCTTCAGTGCTATCTTTGGCACACCATCGAGACCAGGGGCGTTGTTGTTGCCCACTCTACTACAGGCCTGCAATAGTTCATCAGCTGTAATCGGTGGAATGTCGTCGTTGATACCATTCTTCACATACGTCCCAGTAATATTCGATTGTTGGGGAAATAAGACAGACACAATCCTCTCCAGGAGGTCAGGGCAGGTCGGTGATGGCATCGGTTGACTCTTAAGTCGCGCCATAACCACCTTGTACGGTCTGCCCCAAGGATCCTTATCCACTTCTTCCAAAAGCTCGTTCCAACAGTCTCGTTTGCGAGGCTTTTTGGCCTTGGTGAGTTTACGCCTAGCGGCTTTATACTTCACTTCCAGGCTTTCAGGATTGGACTTCATCCTTGCGCGTTGCCAGGATCTTCGCGCTGCGAAACATTCCCTCCGGAGGGCCGCGATTTCATCGCTCCACCAATACACCGGTGGCCGTCGGTTTCCACTAAATTTCCTGGGCATAGTGGCATCGCAGGCGTCGTTGACTCTCCGCATGACTCCGTCTACTTTTTCTGCGGTATTGCTACCGTTTATGGGGTCAGTCTTCAGTGCTATAAAGAAGGTGGTAATGTCGAATTTTCTCACATTCCAGCCGACTCCGTTTGTTCTTTCTGATGTGGGCGCAGACCTCCGGTCAACAGACACCTCCCAGAGTACCGCTCTATGATCACTGGCAGTATAGATCTCGGATACCTCCAATGCACAATTTCCTTTGAGCAGGCTACTGCTGACAAAGGTAAGATCTATAATTGAGCCCGCTTGTCCTCCGCGAAATATTGGTTCACTTCCATCGTTCAATAGGACAACTATTCTCATCTAAAGTCGAGAAGGCTTCTGGTAAAGCACGTCCTCGCTGATTCGTCTCCTTGCTCCCAGTCGACTGCCCAGGAATTGAAATCTCCCGCAATGGCCACCGGGAAATGCTGTTTCGCATCCATCACGAGTCTATCTAGAAATGTTGTGAAGTCTTCATAACAAAGGCTTGGTGGTGCATAGCAGCTATAGAAATAGATACCATTCACCTTGGCCACAACAAATCCAGACTGTTCGACACCATCGTATGCTTCAAACGGTAAGCCACCGCAGGACCAAATGACGGCTTTATTGCTAGTATCGGTCACCCAGTTTTGGGAATGTAGATTCCTGTAAGGTTCGGAAATGACGGCAACATCAATCTTCAGGTCTCGAACCGTCTGCGTCAGCAGATCGTGTGCTGTTGCGCAGTGAGCAAGGTTCACCTGTAACACTCGTACTATGGCTGTGTACGGATCTTCTGGAGTGCACCCTGGTAGACTGGACATTTGATGCTACCAGTTACATGGGCATGGTCTTTCGTGGGCTCCAGTTCTACGCATAAAACGCATTTCGTAGACGCTTTACAATCGGAGCTTCTGTGTCCTTTTTCGCCGCATTTATAACACAGGTCTGATCGGTCAATGGAGCTCTTGCAATTAACGGCAAGATGCTCGTACTGCCAACACTTGAAACACTTCATGGGCCTTATCACTGTCACAATACGGGCATATACTAGGCTTATTCGTATTTTACTGCCCTTGCTCAATACGTTCCTTGCCGTAGCTGTAGGAAGTATTACTGTAGCTGTTTGTGTTCCTCTGTATGACTTCCGAAGGCTCCTGATGGCACTCAGTGGGACGTCACTGTCCGCGCCGTCAGCTCTTCTCAAGGCATCGAGAATATCCTCTTTGGTTGTGACCTCATCGAGGTCTCTTATTTCCAGTTCTTCTTGTGGTCCTTTAATGAGGACTTTTGCGTCATTTTTGAGGGCTCCAATCAGGGCCTTCTCCAGCTCAATGGTTTGCTCTTTCTTTCCTCTGGCAAGAATTAACAGAACATCTCCTGCGGCTGTTTTGCGTATTTTCTCCACGCATGCGCTAGCCGCATAGACACTCTGGTCGTTCTTTATTCGGCCCAAAATTTCCGAGTACATCTCCGTACCGGTCGAACGAATAATCAGCGCATCCGGTCGAATAGCTGTTTTCTTCTTCGGCTTAGCTTCACTCTGCGTAACTCCTGGGGGGTTTTGGGACGGCCTCCGTTTTTTCCTTCGTCTCTTGCTCTTCTCCCAAACACTCTCATCGTCTTCCATCTCCGGATTGGATACTTCGTCCCTGGCCCTGTTTCCACTTGGTGAAGTCTCATTACTCATCAGCTCCTCCACATTAATGGGTACTGTTGGAGCACTTTTGAGCTTCTTTCCTGCTGCGTCATTGGGCGGCGTTCTCTCCTTTCTTTCATCCCGTCTTGTTGGCGTAGCTTGGGATGTTCCGGGTCTTTCGATGGGATCATGGCCGCTCCGTTGATTTGCCTGGAACAATCTGGCACCTTGGGGTGTCAGCCATGCCGCTGCTGACAAGGGGGTTTTGAATCCTCCGCTTTCCGTAATGGCTCTAATCCGCTTCGCGGATGTTTGGATCTTCCGAGCAGGACTTCGGATCTCTTCGTTGATCGTTCTTCGATTTTTATCCGTAAGAAAATTCACCAGGGTTGCCAGATCATTTTCCTGCTGATCCCATGTCGTCTTCATCGTCGTTTGTAATCCACTTGTAGCATTTGGGGCCAAGTGGGCCACCCGGGGACAATCAAGTAATGGTCGGCTCTTCCCACAATCCGAGGAGCCAGCGCAGGCCACCAGGGCTTTCACCTGATCGCAACCGACGGCGGAATTCCGCTTTTGGGGGTTGTCCGCGTGGGATACAATTGTGTTATCCTCACTGTTCATGTTTGCTTCATAGGCTGTTATAGGGAGCCCACCCTTAGCACCCTTGGTTTCGGGAGTGACGTTTCTCCCCGTGTGTGTGTGTATGCATGTATGTACGTATGTGAGCATTTTTTTGTGACGCGGTTTCTCCTGAACAGCTGGACCGATTTGATTTTTTTTATGCACACCCGCAAGCCGTGGGTGCATGTTTTAAGATACCGCTGGGCAATTCTACACCAGTAAACTCCCCGTAACCCTACAAGAATACCTCATATGATATTTGTTTGGACAGGGTTTGAGTCAGTGTGTATGTATGTACGTATGTGAGTATTTTTTGTGACACGGTTTCTCCTGAACAGCTGGACCGATTTGATTTTTTTTTTTTTTTTTTTTTTTTCTTCAAAAATTACATCTAGCCGTTGCGGAGAGTGGAAAGGAGTGTCAAGTCTTAAACACACTTCCTTCAATTGTTATCAACAATTTCAATTGTTTAAAACGTTGTATTACAAAAACCGTGGGAGAGAGAGGAAAAAGTTTCCAACGAATGTTGTTTCCCACATGAAGATACATATTGTATGTTTAGTGAGTTTTTTCCATAATTGCGCTAGTTTACGAGATATCGCTTAATTAACAATTTTCATTGTTTATAACGCTGTATTTCGAGAACGATGACAGATACGAGAAAAAGTATCAAACAAAAGTTGTTCCGCTCGTGAAACTATATATTTCATGTTGGATTACTTTTTTTGCTAGGAATAATATTTTACGAGATATCGATGAAAAATCGTAATAATCGATTAATAGTTGAATTTGCGTTACAGTAGAGCTTCCTTTATTTTCCGAGCTCGGGGGGTGACCTTGAAGCAATTTCGTGGAGAAAAAAATTAAGGAAGCCCCCCACTCAGCCCACTGGTTGGTTGGCGTGGTGGGGGTTGTCGGGAGCGGAAGGGGAAATAAGAGCAGAAGTAAACGGACTATGTATCAAGTAAATAGGTTATGTTTCATGAATGCTCGGTCCCACTATTGAGACGCTGCGCAGTCTGGAGCGCATGACGTCGAAAACAAGGATAGACAAAGTACGGGGAGTGGGAGAAGGTTTTTGAGGGGTGACAAGTCGTGAGGGGAGTACAGCGAAAATAAAGGAAGCGGACAATTAAGGGAGGTCTACTGTACTGATATACAACTTGATTTCATACGTGTATCGTCACACACACACACACACACACACACACACGCGCGCACACACACTATCGGGAAGTTATAGATGCGACCCGTCGGGCGTCACCCTCACATCCCATTTATTTTTTTTGTCATTAACGTTTTTTTAAATGAATTTTTAAAGTCAATTTCCAGTCGCTTAAATGTAAAAATCTGAAAAAAAATCACAAAAATAGGGAATTTAAGACCAAAATTTTTGAGCCATATTAAAAAATGGCGGTAATAAATATAAGTTATTTGTTATGGTTACAAAACTGTTTTTTTTTAATATTTCCTGCCAAGGACTGTCATGTACATCATCAAGTTCAGACGATGATATTTTTTGGGTCTCTGATGACAAATCTCTATCCTTAGACAAGTCGTCTATTCCTGGAAAGTCGTTTCGAGCAAGGCAAAATTTGAGGAACACAAGCAATTTATTCAGTAATTAGTAATGTAGATGGTCGACTGTGTGTCAAATGTTTTTCGAATTGTAATGATTGTACCTATCAAGTATTGTGAAGAAAATGAAACAGTAAAAATTAAACTGCAGGAGTTTGAAACGAAAGATCACACTTACCCCTAATAGCTTTGATCCGTAACATCTTCTCGATGATCAAAGTCAAGGAAAGAAGTTCATACCACATAAAATGGCTATTTTTACATGAAAAACACTATTTGTTCAGCACGTTCTTCCAGTTGTCAACGTATGTATATCTAGCAGGAAAAACCAGCAGAATCGAAATTTCAAAATTGCATCATATGCAGCTAATTTTAAGATAATTTTATACACGTTATTTGATTTTTGACTGTAGCCGTTTGTGGGAAAACCGCGCCAATGCTAGTTCATGTGTAAGCTAGCCGGAAATGTATAAAATAATTTTGAAAACCGAAATTTCAGAATTGCATCATATGCAGCTCATTTGAAGCTAATTTTATATGTGTCATGTGATTTTTTTGCTGTAGTCGTTCGTGAGGAAAACGCGTCAATGCTAGCTTATCGGTAAGCTAGCCGGAAATTTATAAAATAATTTTTAGCTCATTTAGAGCTAATCTTCGAGCGACAACCAAAATTTTGAGTTTATTTTTAACAATTTAGTCAGAAAATTTAGTCACTGCTAGCTTATTTGGAAAGGTGGCAGTAACGTGTGAGAAAAAAAACAGAAGACATTTTTTCTCATCCTATCTTTTAGAGCTCATTTAGAGCTCATTTTTGAGCGAAACCCAAAATTTTGAATTTATTTTTAACAATTAAAATATTGGATTACTGTTAGCGTTTTGAAGAGTTAGCAGTAACATGTGAGAAAACATGAACAGAATACATTTTTTCTTGTCCCATCTTTTCGAGCTTATTTAGAGCTAATTTTTGAACAACGACAAGAATTCTTAGTTTATTGTCAACAATCAAAAATTTGAGTTGATGATTTGAAAATTAAGTTAGTGAGTTAATTTTTCTGAAAAATTAGCAGCAATATGAACAAACATAATATATTTTTTCTTGTCACATATTTTATAGCTAATATCTCATTCTCGGAGCCGAAACAAAAAAAATTTCCTAGCCCTCGCCGGAAAGTTCGTACTTTCTCGCCCGAAAGCCGGCCGGAAAGTGAATACTTTCCGCCCTAGGGTGGGAAGTGCGTAGAAGTCTTCCCTCGGGCGAAGAGCACTCACTTTCCAGCCTTTGGGCAAGAGCGAACTTTCCGAGGGGTGTAAAAATAGTATGTGCGCCTCGGGCGTAAAAATTAACACTCGCGGGGAGTGTGTCAGGTGTGGCCGCAGTGCCAAAGAACGTCAAAAGTAAACGGGCCACCCTACACACTCATTTTTACACCCGAGGCGCACAACATACTATTAGTCCATTTCGAATTATTGAACAATTGAATTACTGCTGATGAAATTCTCATAACTTCTTTTAGAGTTAATTTTCAGTGAATGAAAATTTTGTTTATTTGTCAAGATGTAACGAGAAGAAATATATTATGTTCATTTTTTTCTTAATGTTACTCCTAATTCTTCAAAAAACGCGGGCACTAACTGGATTTTTCAATAAAATATCATTGTTCCACTCAAAAATTAGCTCTTCATGAGGTTCAAAAAATGGGACAAGAAAGAATGTATGCTATTAATTTTTTTAAGATATTACTGCTAACTCCTGAAAAAAGCTGGCAGCAAGTTAATTGTTCAATTGTTGTTAATAACTAGTGGTGTACAAATGTGTGTGCTCCATACGGGGCACAAGCAAAACTTCCCGATTTGGTATTTCAGTACAGCATAAACACGCAATCATTGTGATGACCAAACTCAACAGTGATATCAATAATTGAAATGACGACTAATAATTACTGCACACGATCACTTTAGTTTGATTTTTAAGCCCATAAAACTATTCAACTGGAATTCGTCCGCCTGGTTACCCCGCCTCTACCTCTGTACTTATACTTAGTTATCCTGCTCTTCGACATTTTTCAAGCAATTGTCGACATATTCACTCGCCAAGCCTATTCTAGTTTAACGCGCGATATGTTCTAACCTATATTGAAAAAGTCATATTGAATCTGCATTTTGGGACAAGGAACAATCTGGGTGATATGCATTGTGCCAATCTTTCAAATTGCTCAGACGACCATACCTCCTTAATTATGCAAATTATGGAAAAAAATCATTACACATTAAAGATGTATTTTCATATAAGGAATAATTCTCTTTTGAGAAGTTTCCCGATAATTTTAGTATTTTCCCCGGTTAATCAGTATAAACAATTACAATTGTTAATAACATTGCATATACTGTACGAATCCCATCCAAAGTGTAATTCGCTCGATTTTGCATGGAAACACTTCAATTGGGGCCGTCATGACTGTACTGAGTTCATTCGTTCACTCATTACATACATAATTGTTGAGACGGTCATACCTCCTTAATGATGCAAAATATTGAAAAAAGTCACTCCACATAAAATACGTATTCTCATATAGGGAACAACTTTTCTTGCATAAATTTTACGCTATCTCTAATAGTTTATGCAATAGAACATTGTGAACAATTGAAATCGTTAATAACAATATATATACTGCACCAATTTCATCCAAAATCTAACCAGTTCTAAGTTACATGGGAACGCTTCGAACGCGACCTTGAAACCTTCCATAACTTCATTTTCGACATTGCTGCTACGTTCAGCTCGTGCCGAAAAGTAACTATTTCGGCACTCGTAGAACGTAACATCACTGTCAAAAACTATCGTTCGACACACGTGCGATAGGGTGTTTCAGCTCGTGCGATCGGCAGTGCTCAACTTCGCACTCGTGAACACCCCATCGCACTTGTATCGAAATATACTATTGTTCATGAGAAATCGTTGCGCAAAATTTTGTACACATACATATATACATATACATACACACACACACACACAGAGAGAGAGACGCCAACTCAGAATTTGACGGGGATCATTTTGGTATACTTAAAACCCTAGCTAGATAATGAAATAACAAATTTGGATTTTGGGGGCATTACAATAACTTCCCGAAATATCGGGAAGTTAATAATTCTCTTCATCATTGATGGTAAAAACAATTAGTGTACCTGCTATACACTATAGGAAGGAGGTAATAAGTAAATTGGTTATATGGGATTTAGATGAGCTCGAAATTTTCCAAGATGTGACAATGGTTACAAAATTATTTATATGTACCGGCTAGCTTATGACTGCTAACGACTGCA
Source organism: Asobara japonica (assembly GCA_026005395.1). Taxonomy (NCBI): domain Eukaryota; kingdom Metazoa; phylum Arthropoda; class Insecta; order Hymenoptera; family Braconidae; genus Asobara; species Asobara japonica. The sequence goes on from BQMI01000069.1 coordinate 26,113, forward strand.
GCAGGAAAATTAAACGAGGCATACAAAAGTAGCTCTAAATGAGCTAAAAATTATTTTATACATTTCCGGCTAGCTTACCGATAAGCTAGCATTGACGCGTTTTCCTCACGAACGACTACAGCAAAAAAATCAAATGACGCATATAAAATTAGCTTGAAATGAGCTGTATATTATGCAATTCTGAAATTCCGGTTTTCAAAATTATTTTATACATTTCCAGCTAGCTTACACATAAGCTAGCATTGGCGCGATTTTCCCACAAGTGGCTACCGTATAAAAAATCAAATGACGTGTATAAAATTACGTCAAACTTAGCTGCATATTATGCCATTTTGAAATTTCGATTCTGCTGGTTTTTCCTGCCAGGTGTACATACGTCAATTTTCAACTGCTTCACAATAAGGATTATGAATAATCAAATTTGTTCAGAACACTTGATATAAAGGAAAATAATGCAATATTAATAACAATTGGAAATATAGTTTTTCCGCGCCAGAATTCAAGAAATTTGTCAGCAGAGACCTAAAAAATATCGCATCGTCATATGAACAATCTATCAGGAATACCATTTTCGAATATGGCTCAACAATTTTGTTTTTAAATTTCCTATTTTTGGAGATTTTTCACATTTTTACATTTAGGGAGGTGGAAATCGACTCCAAAAATTTATTTAAAAACCGTCAATTAGCAAAAAAAATCTAAGAAAAAATTAGGATGTTTTTCATTATATAGGATCGAGAAAAAAATATATGAACTGAAATAGACACGGTCAGGTTTCAAAGTGGTAAATGTGGCCTGGAATGTCCCATATACATTGTTATTAATAAACGCAATTGTTCATGACGCTCTATGGGAAAAGTGGTGAGAGATACGGCAGAATGGTCCATGAGGACCAGAATAAAAGCTTGCAGGTTTGAAACTTTCACACTGACCAATTTATCAAGCAGATAATTATGAACATTTGCGTAAACTCACGGTGACTGTGAGGATGAGACTTATGTGCGTTACTTGAGTGGGAGTGAAACGCCAATAGGGATGCGGCTTTGGCGTTCAATTCAATTAATCAAGGAAATTAACGTTAGAATAACTGATTGGAAACAGACTACTTCGAACAACAAGCTCAAACACATAAACCTCAAAGATCACTCAATATGGCGCATTGCAAAGTATTTCAATACCACCGGTAAAAGGACCATTCCCACCTTCAAATTCAATGACCAAATATACAGAAACTTATGACAAGGCAAATACACCCTGCTCACACTATGCTAAGATCACTGAGCTATCAGCCTCTCGCAGTAATAAATCCTTGGAACAACAAGTTACAGGTAATGTCAAAGAAAACCATCCTCAATGCAGCAATTGAAATGCCTACAAAACTCACGAATCCCTGGGAAATCATCTCCGCACACTAAAAAACTGATCAGGCCCTGGTCTGGATAACACTCCAAATATAGCCCTGAAAAATCTTGCAATCAAAGCCATAAGCTTACTAACAAAACTTTACACTACATGCTTCCTTCAAAAATATTTCCCAGAACTGTGGTAATTCTAATTCTGAATCCGGTGAGCTACAGCCCAATTAGCTTACTACCTGTTTTAGCTAAACTTCTAGAGTATATAATCTTAAAACGCCTCAAAAAATCTATCGATTAGTTAAGCATAATGCGAACAAATCAATCCGATTTCCCCTCAAATCACTGGACCTGCCACCAACTGGTGGAAATACCAAATGATATAAAACTTGCCAAAGGCAGATAACAAGACACCGTGCTTCTTTTTATAGATAGTGAGCACGCTTTGGACTCAGTGTGACCCACCGGCTGCATTTACCAACTTAATGATCTTAATGTAGCATAATATTTATGCAAAATGATATTGGATGGAATTGAAATCGTCGCAGGAGTCGCGCAAGTCTTTTTTCACCCCTGTTTTATTCAACCTGTACATTGCTTCTGTTCTTAGCAGAATTCTAAGAAATGTTTCTATCCCAGGTTATACTGATCTCATCCCGTTATAGTCAGGTAGTAAATCAATGAATAAATCTGTCGGAAGCATCGAAAATGCAACTTCTTTGACAAGCAGTGAACTCATGAAATGGCTCACTCCAGGGAATGCTCCTAAAACAGAAGTAATCATATTTACTAGCTCCAAGGCCAGTCCGATTTGAACTATTCGTAGCAATAAGTTTACCCCAACTAAGTCTGTAAAATATTTAAGTTTACATATCGATTCCAAACTCCTGTGGAAAAATCATATATCTGTTATCAAAATCAAAACTAAAATTATTCTAGTAAGATTGTATAATTTTCTAAAATCACCTGCGCTCAGTCAACCGTTGAAACTTACCTTATATGAAGGATTAATTAGACCAATTATCACAGATGGTTGTCTTGCTTGGCACAATGCAGCAACAATTCACTTCAATTAACTTTAAGTTATGTTAAATAAATTTTTAAAAATTATAGGAAATTTCAGAATACGAACACCGATTTTGGATATACATAACGTGTTAAACGTAGCAACCATAGGCAAATTTATTTATAAGATGAATGATAATTTTAACATAAAATTACAAACCCACCCTGATCCTCACCTCCAAACCATAGATATCGATAAAAGATCCAATTGATCTCGCTGACAAAACTCTTATCCCGCATCTCACTATTCCCCCCCCCCCCATATTTACCCCTTAATTATAAGGTTTTTTAGAAGTTATTTTTCCTTATATCATACGTAAACTGCACATACTCATAAATCATATGCCAATTAAAACTTGATGTAAAATATTGTTCAAATTAAATATAAAGCTATTGGCTGTTGATCTAACATTAACCATTTATGACATCAACATTCAATATAGTTGGGTATATATGAGAAATATTGATAAACAATTTTCAAGTCAGGTCAAATCTTTGGCGTAGTGGGCAAGCGTATTTGCCTAATACGATGAAGACCTCAGGGTTGCACCCGGCCGCCGCAGAATATTGTTTCAAAAATAGTTTCTCATGGATTCCAACCGATAGCAGGAACGTTCCGTGTATGCTATCCGCGGAACCCATAAAATGAGATCACCCGGTCGGGTGGGCACCTAACCCGACGCATGGGGGAGGGGTTTCATCATAGGCGCCCGCCAGGGTAAGACAGAGGTTTCTGGAAGTGTACCCTGGCTTTAGAAATACGACAGTTTAAATTAGGAAAGTCGACCCCAGCCGCATGGGTGTACAGCTACCGTAGGGAGTACAAACGAGAGGGAAAAAGACAAAAAACGCATACACACACACAGGCGCGGAACTCGATATGAAGGATTTCGGCGGACTTAAGACACCAGTCACAAATCGAACAAAACTAAATCGATTTCGGGGTTAATACAGTAACTTCCCAATTTTCCGGAAGTTAAGAAATATCTCGAATACGCCGTCTTTTATTTTGATGAAATTTGAAACGTATATGGTGTGCACAACTTGCACCGTGCATCGAAAATTGGTTCACTAACACGAAACGTGGGATTCAGGGGGAAGCCAATAACAAATCGCGCTGGCAAAAATGTCACAACTATAGATATTTTTCTTTTCACAGTTGCACCGAGTGGATTGAGCGAATGGATAATCAAGCGCTCCAGAGATTTACCCCCGCTGCACTCAAAGAGTATCGCATTTGTTCGGCCCATTTTCAGGAATCTGACTATTACATGTCTGGGCCGCGGAAACGTTTAAAAAAAAGTGCAATGCCGATAGCTTTCACGCATACTGTAGTGAATGCCGCTTTAACTCCAGTCTATTATGCCACTGCACCTAAAAATGAAAGTTCTGCACTCGAGGAAGCCCAGCAGGATCATGTGGAAAACGCAACGGCTTCAATTAACACCGATTTGAAACAACAGTTAGCAGAAATGGCCGCGAAACTTGAGAAACACATTGCCGAAAATGAGCAACAACGCCTGAACGATACCGAAAAGATACGCCGAAGCTTATACGAGGAACGTGTCAAAACAAAACTTCTGGAAAGGCACACAGCTCGTGCAAGGATGGTGCGATCAAAACGGAAAATATCCTCGATAGAGGACGTAATGACTCGCGCTGCACATTTTTTGAACAATGAACAACTTTCCCTGTTGAAAATGCAACTGAGACATTCGCGAAAATGCCAGTGGAATGAACAAGAAAAGAACTTCGCGTTACAGATATATTCTAGGGGAGCTAGTGTTTATCGGTTTTTGGAAAGGAAGAAAAAAATGGTCTTGCCTTCCGAAACAGTAATTCGAGAATGGATGAATGAAGCAGTAGTTGCCCCTGGATTCAATACAGTAGTTTTCGCGAAACTGAGAGAAATAGTGGAAAAAATGGAGGATTTCAAACGGGATTGTGTGCTCATGTGGCATGAAATATCCATTCGTGAATTATTAGAGTATGATTCGCGTTTGGATTGCGTCACGGGGTTCGAGGATTTAGGTGAATATGGCCGGTCCAACAAAATTGGGAATCACGTGGTGGTATTTATGATTCGAGGGTTGCGTTCATCTTGGAACCAACCCATTGCTTATTTTATATCACATGGTACGGTTCTGAGTTCTATACTCAAGTGCATGATAGATGAGGCTCTACATCGAGTCCACGATTGTATGCTTCGAGTAAGGTATATGGTGTGTGATCAAGCGCAGACTAATGATTCCGCCATACGCGCTCTGATGACAAATATCACTCAAAAAGAAACTGGCACATGTATTGCTGTTACCTCCTCTAATGATGAGCGCAATAACGCAAATACTGACGCCAATTTGGAAGAGAATACACCGTATTATCTTTTCGAAAATTCCAAAATTTATTTTGGTTTCGATGTACCTCATCTCTTAAAAGAATTGCAAAAAAATCTGGCCGCGAATGATTATTTGCTCATGCAGGAAAGAGAACTGCTTGTCGAAGAGGACCGAAATTTTAACGACAGTGATAGTTCGGCAACCCCAATCTCTTGGGAGGCAATCAAAGAGCTGCGTGAACTAGAAAAGTCGAGTGTTGGTCGCGCAGCTACTAAGCTGACTGATAAACGATTCGCAATGAATGGTTTGTCAAAGATAAATGTTTCAATGGCAGCTCAAATTTTTAGCCATGGAGTAGCACAAGCTCTTCGCACAGGTTACGTGAGTGGTAATTTGAAGCACAGATCTTGTCTTCCAACCGCGGCTTGTATCGAAACAATAAATACCCTCTTTGATTGCCTAAACGCTCGTAATCGTAATGATTCGAATCCATTTGGCCGTGGGTTATTAGTTACTGATACGTGTGTAGAGGAAAGCTTGAATGAAGCTCTACTTTGGCTCGCGCGTTTGAAACTTAAAGATAAGGAAAACCCTCCCACGTTGCGTAATTTTCAAAGCACGATCAAAAGCATTTTAGGTCTATGGAAAGATCTCCAAGCACAAGGTATATCTAATCTTTTGACTGGAAATCTTAATCAGGATCCTGTTGAGAAGTTAGTCATAGATTGGCGTTCACAATGGGGCAATAATTGTAACCTATCTGCCAGACAAATTCGTTCCTGTGCCCAGCGATCAATGATACTTGGCGACGCTTTTTCTCCTGTGCCATTGGTTGAGAAAAAAAGCATCGGACATGCATTCTCATCTCCTTCAGATACTGAAGGAGATTTCGAATTTGAACCTGTTCAACTGACATTTGACGAAATCCAATCCACGGAAGAACGACCGTCCTTATATGAGTCTTCAATTCGGTATGTCGCCGGTTTCGTTGCTCAGTCATGTTTGAATAAATACAAATGCGATAACTGTCGAGCCTTCATGTCGAAGTCGTGCGTCCAATTAGAAATCGCGAATCAAACTTTGATGTTTTGGAGAGCCTTCGGTAGTAATGACAAAGAAGATTTTGGAAAGTTCAACGCTCCATCCTCCGAATTCAACAGCATCATTTCCGCTGGTTTCAAAATATTTGACGAAACGATCAAGCGTAATCTCCACACGAAAAAATTGCAGGGAGATTTTCATACTGGTTTTGAAACCTGGCTACAACGCGAAAATCCGAGGTGGTTTTCTGACATTTCTAACGCAGCTTGCGTTGGGCATCGTGAATTTTGCGTACATCTACTGAGTAAATGCCTAGTATTTTACAACCTGAAATGGTTGTCGCGAAACCTTTGGGATGCCCCCAGAGGGAAAAGAAAAGTAGATAATCACGGACAGCAAAATCCGAAACTAAAACTATTTCGTCATCAATAGAAGCATTGCTTTCGACGAGTTGGAGTTGGTGCAATTCATTGCATTCATTACATTCTTTTCGTTTTTCATGTTCATATTTTGCTATTTGTTCACTGATTCAAGGTGTACAGACCAACTGAGCCATGTTGACATGGACTCAGCCGACTGATAACTAGCTAAGACCTAACAATTGTGATCTAGTCAGTGTGGATGCATGGTCCCACTGACCCAGTTGCGCATGGGTCAAGTGGGACACATGAAACTATGTAAACATTTGCTAATGGACATCTATTGCGTGCCGAATCAATGTCCTCAACCTCTATGTGTAATTGTACAATAAAAGCCTTTTCATCTGTTATATACAATATGTAATAGGTGATTATTTGTAAATAGGTGATTCCATGTTAATTCGCAGCCTTTACTATTGTTCCTGGGGCGAACAGTATTTATTCATGTGCACTCGGGTGCTAAATTAAAAAGAAATGAATGCATTTTTCGTCTCATTATCATTTTTCTCTACGATTCTTTAAAAGTTCAAATAAAAGCTATCAATGCTCTTGTTTTTTCAATACAACAACATCCGTTTAATATCCGTCCTACCCTAATTTCCTACAATCTTTTCCTTCGTGGTGATACCTCACCATCTTTCCGCGGTTTCCAGTGAACAATGATGCGGAACATCCGACCGGAACAAAAGACGATTCATTCTTCATTATTGACCAAGAGCGAGGAAAATATTATCTCTAACCTCAAATATCTCCAGTTTCATTGTTACTTCATTTTCTTTCGCTTCCATAATAGTTCAATATTTACGTATGTATACCTGGCCACACCAAGTAGCAGAATGCAATTTTCAATGTTTCATAATTTAAAGCTCATTTAGAGCTAATTTAATATGCTGAAAAAAAATTCCTGCTGACGGGGTTTTGGACGAAAAATGAGTTGCGGCTAGCTTCCATGTAAGGTAGCAGAACAATGGCAAAAAAATAAACAGATTTTTGTTTCTCCTGCTTAGGTTTTAAAGCTAATTTAATATGTTGAAAAAAAATTTCCCGCTGACCGGGTTTGGGAAGAGAAATGAGTTCAGGCTAACTTCCATGTAAGCAATCAAAATAATGAATAAAAAATTAACAGAATTTTTTTTTCTTCTATTTATTTTTTGAAACTAATTCGGAGCTAATTTTATATGCTTTTAAAAGTTTTCCTCCTTTCATAACTTCCACGGAAGCATAACTTACATGGAAGCTAGCTTTAACTCATTTTTCTCCCCAAACCTCGTTAGCAGGGAACTTTTTTTCAACATATTGGATCAGCTCTAAATTAGCTTTAAAAACTGAGCAGGAGAAAGAAAAATCTGTTCATTTCTTAGCCATTGTTCTGCTAGCTTACATGGAAGCTAGCCGCAACTCATTTTTCGTCCAAAACCCCGTCAGCAGGAAATTTCTTTCAGCATATTAAATTAGCTCTATCCGAACTTTGTTTCGGAATAGAGTTGAAAGTTGAACTTTAGGGTAACTTTCCCCCACTCTATCAGAACTTTATACCAGGATAGAGTTGAATGTTCGACTTTGAGGGTACTTTCCCCCAACTCTATCCGAACTTTATACCGGGATAGAGTTGAAAGTCAAATTTTAGGGTTACTTTGCCCCAACTCTATCCGAACTTTATACCGGGTTAGAGTTGAAAGTTAAACTTTAGGGTTACTTTGCCCGAACTCTTTCCGAACTTAATACCGGGTTGTAGTTGAGAATTGATCTTTGGGTTTTTGAAAATTTCATTAGTTTTTTGAAAATTTATTTAAGAACATTGAGGTTTTGGTCAACTCTATTCCAACTATCAACACGGTTAGAGTTGAAAGTTGAACTTTGGGTTACTTTACCCCAACTCTATCCGATCTTTATACCCGGATAGAGTTGAGAGTTGACCTTTGGGGTTACTTTGCCCCAACTGTATCCGAACTTTATACCGGAATCGAGTTGAATGTTGGACTTTGGGGTTACTTTGCCCCAACTCTATCCGAACTTTGTTTCGGAATAGAGTTGAAAATTGAACTTTAGGGTAACTTTCCCCCAACTCTATCAGAACTTTATACCGGGATATAGTTGAGTGTTGGAATTTGGGGTTACTTTCCCCCAACTCTATCCGAACTTTATACCGGGATAGAGTTGAATGTTGGACTTTGCGGTTACTTTGCCCCGACTCTATCCGAACTTTGTTTCGGAATAGGGTTGAAAGTTAAATTTTAGGGTAACTTTCCTCCAACTCTATCCGAACTTTATACCAGGATAGAGTTGAGTGTTGGAATTTGGGGTTACTTTCCCCCAACTCTATCCGAACTTTATACCGGGATACAGTTGAACGTTGGACTTTGCCCCAACTCTATCCGAACTTTGGTTCGGAATAGAGTTGAAAGTTGAACTTTAGGGTAACTTTCCCCCAACTCTATCAGAACTTTATACCGGGATATAGTTGAGTGTTGGAATTTGGGGTTACTTTCCCCCAACTCTATCCGAACTTTATACCGGGATAGAGTTGAATGTTGGACTTTGCGGCTACTTTGCCCCAACTCTATCCGAACTTTGTTTCGGAATAGAGTTCAAAATTGAACTTTAGGGTAACTTTCCCCCAACTCTATCAGAACTTTATACCGGGACATAGTTGAGTGTTGGAATTTGGGGTTACTTTCCCCCAACTCTATCCGAACTTTATACCGGGATAGAGTTGAATGTTAAATCTTGGGGTTACTTTGCCCCACCTCTATCCGAACTTTATACCGAGTGAAAATTGAGAATTGATCTCTGGGTTTTTTTAAAAATTTATTGAATTTTTTAAAAATTCATTTAAGAACATTGAGGTTTTAGTCAACTCTATCCCAACTCTACACACGGTTAGAGTTGAAAGTCGAACTTTGGGGTTACTTTGCTCCAACTCTATCCGAACTTTATACCAGGATCGAGTTGAATGTTGCACTTTGGGGTCACTTCACCTCAACTCTATCCGAACTTGATACCGGGTTGGAGTTGAGAATCAAACTTTGCGTTTGTCAAAATTTTCTTGAATTTTTAAAAAATTAATTTAAGAACATTGAGGTTTTGGTCATTTCTATCCTAACTCTACACACGGTTAGAATTGAAAGTTAAACTATGGGTTTACTTTGCTCCAACTCTATCCGAACTTTATACCGAGATAGAACGGAATGTTGGACTTTGGGGTTACTTTACCCCAACTCTATCCGAACTTTATACGGGGTTAAAGTTGAGAATTGATCGTTGGGTTTTTAAAAATTTTATTGAATTTGTTTAAAATTCATTTAGGAACATTGAGGATTTGATCAATTCTATCCCAACTCTACACACAGGTAGAGTTGAAAGTTGAATGTTGGGGTTACTTTGCCCGAACTCTATCCGAACGTTATACCGGGTTAGAGTTGAAAGTGGAACTTTGGGGTTACTTTACCCCAACTCTATCCGAACTTTATACCGGGAGAGAGTTGAATGTTGGACTTTGCGATTACTTTGCCCCAACTCTATCCGAACTCTATACCCGGATAGAGTTGGGATAAAGTAACCCCAAGGTTCAACTTTCAACTCTAACCGTGTTTAGAGTTGGGATAGAGTTCACCAAAACCTCAATGTTCTTGAATGAATTTTTAAAAAAATCAATAAAATGTTTAAAAACCGAACGATCAATTATCTACTCTAACCCGGTATAAAGTTCGGATAGAGTTGAGGCAAAGTAACCCCGAAGTTCGACATTCAATTATTCTGTTCTAAAGTTCTGATAGAGTTGGGGCCAAGTAACTCCAAAGTTCAACATTGAACTCTATCCCGGTATAAAATTCGGATAGAGTTGGGGCAAAGTAACCCCAAAGTTCCACTTTCAGTTGGGATAGATTTGCCCTAAACCTCAATGTTCTTGAATAATTTTTGTTAAAAATTCAATGAAATTTTTAAAAACTCAAAGGTTAATTTTCTCTACTCTAACCCGTTATAAAATTCCGATAGAGTTGATGTAACGTGAGCCCAAATTTCAACATTCTACTCTATCCGGTTATACAGTTCGGATAGAGTTGAGGAAAAGTAACCCCAAAGTTCTACTCCCAACTCGATCCTTTTATAAAGTTCGGATAGAGTTGGAGCAACGTAACCCTAAAGTTCAACTTTCAACTCTAACCCGGTATAAACTTCGGATAGAGTTGGACTGAAGTAACCCTGAAGGTCAACTTTCAACTCTAACCGTGTGTAGAGTTGAGACAGAGTTGGAATTTGAGTCGACCGGAAACTCAATGTTCTTAAATAAATTTGAGAATAAATTCGATAAAATTCTGGAAAACCCAAAAATGGACTCGATACTCTAACCCAGTATGAAGTCCGGATAGGGTTGGGTGAGAGTTGATAATAACAATTCTCAACGTTAACCGCGTGTCAAGTTGGGATAGAATTGGGGCAAAGTAACTGCCAAGTTCAACTCTCAACTCTACCCCGGTATAAAGTTCGGATAGAGTTGGGGTAAAGTTACCCCAAAATTCAACATTCAACTCTATCCCAGTATAAAGTTCGGATAGAGTTGGGGGAAAAAAACCCTAAAGTTTAACTTTCAACTCCAACCGTGTTTAGAGTTGGAATAGAGTTGATCAAAACCTTAATGTTCTTAAATGAATTAAAAAAAAAATCAATACAATTTTTAAACACCCAAAGATCAATTCTCAACTCTAACCCGGTACAAAGTTCGGATAGAATTAGGGCAAAGTAACCCCAAAGTTCAACGTTCAACTCTATCCTGTTATAAAGTTCAGATAGAGTTGGGGCCAAGTAACCCCAAAGTTCAACATCCAACTCTATCCCGGTATAAAGTTCGGATAGAGTTGGGGCAAAGTAACCACAAAGTTTGACTTTCAACTCTATCCCGGTGTAAAGTTCGAACAGAGTTGGGGTAAAGTAACCCCAAAGTTCAACTCTCCACTATATCCCGGTATAAAGTGCGGATAGAATTGGGGCAAAGTAACCCCAAAGTTCAACTTCTCAACTCTAACCCGGTATAAAGTTCGGATAGAGTTGGGGAAAAGTAACCCCAAAGTCCAACATTCAACTCTATTCCGATATAAAGTTCGGATAGAGTTGGGGTAAAGTAACCCCAAAGTTCAACTTTCAACTCTAACCGTGTTTTTGTTGGGATAGAGTTGACCAAAACCTCAACGTTCTTAAATGAATTTCAAAAAAATTCAATAAACTTTTTAAAAACCTAAAGATCAATTCTCAACTCTCAACTTTAACCCGGTATAAAATTAGGATAGAGTTGGAGAGAAGTAACCCCGAAGTTTAACATCCAACTCTTTCCTGCTATAAAGTTGAGATAGAGTTGAAGCCAAGTAACCCCAAAGTTCAACATTCAACTCTATTCCGGTATAAAGTTCGGATAGAGTCATTTGTTTTGAGTCGGTGTCGTGCGGACGCATGTCTACCGCTCCCTACGAATTACAAATTTCAAACGTACCGTGCTTCTAGTACATTGAAATTTTAAATCGAGTAAAAGTTTTGGCACAAAAGTGTCAAATCTAAAAAACCTCAAAATTCCCTTGGCTCCCAAAAGGAAAGCCAAAACGAGTCCTCCGATGGAAGACCCAAAAAAAAACCGTTATGAAGCGGTCAAACAGCGCGAGCTCTGAACCAGCCCGCCCCAACAATCCTCCGAACTCTTCTGATGGGCCTCAAGACGCTCAAAAAAAGCCTCAGTGCCTCCAATCATCGTTGAAAACGACAAATTGGAGACCAAAAAGTTAATAAATTTCCTGCAAGTCAATGCCTCGGATAAAAACTTCAGGATGAAGTTTAATGGAATTACCACGATCGTCCACCTACAAACGACCGACGATTACAACAAAATCGCAAGTATCCTGAAAAGGCAAAACCTTAATTTTTTCACCTACGGCCTTAAAAGTGAACGACCGAAGAAATTTATTTTGAAAGGGCTTCCCAGTAGTTTCTCGGAAGCCGAAATTCAAGCGGAATTATCAAATCAAGGCATTAACGTACTTTCCGTTCGCCAGTTCGTGAAAGTAAATAAAGACGGAAATATTAAAGAAAACAGGCCTCTTCCGATCTTCGCAATCACGGTTGGCCCTGAAGTAACCTTGAGCAGCTTTGCTGCTATTAAAACTATTTTCTATCACACATACAAGATAGAAAAATTTGTGAAATCCGAGCAACCGACCCAGTGTTTCAGGTGCCAACGGTTCGGCCATGCAAGCCAACACTGCAACCTGAACCCCAGATGTGTAAAGTCTGCGTCAAATCATGACGTCAAAGCCTGCACTTCGAAAACTCTCAAGTGCGCGAACTGCGGACTAGCCCACACGGCCAGCTATAGAGAGTGTTCCATGCGCCTAAAATTCATGGAAACTCAGAAAAAACGAGCTCAATCGGCCAGGCCCAGCATAGCGCCACTGGAATTGCCCACTACACCTCACTCGGCCACGATCCAGAATCTGGAAAGGAACATCCAGTCCCTCCAGTCTCCTGCAGTCCCAGTGCCAACTCCGAGTTCTACTGCCAACACGTCCAGGCCCACCTACGCTTCCTTCTTCCCGACGGTGGAAACCTCGAGAAGGAATCTTATCGCACCCACTGCTGAACCTAGGACCATCCCAATGGAAACACATGTTCCCGAATCTCATTTAAGTAGAACTATAAACTATGTAATTACAGCAAAGCAAGTCCTTGACGAGCTAACAACCCTTAGAATTCCCGAAATCCTTTCAGAGCTAAAAGAGATGAGCTCTAAACTCCAAATAGCCCTTACAGCAATTGATAGGATCACAATCATCGCATCCTATGTCCACCTGTTCTTACCCTCCTCAAACACACCTACGATTCCCCAGCAAACATAACCAACATATTAGCAATTAATATTTTTGCGCTCAAGCCTAATCTGGACGAGTTATTACACATCGTCCACAGAAATAACATCAAAATTTGTTTGATTTCAGAGACTAAGTTAAACAGCAAAACGAAGAAAATTAACTTCCCAGACTTCTCGCTGATCAGGGAAGACAGAACGGCCAAAGCAGGTGGTGGTGTTGCGGTGGCGATCCACAAAACCTTGTCACATAGAACTCTTCCGCATGATCTCCTGTCGCTCACCGAATACGTGGGAGTAGAGGTCCAAGTAAACAATAAAAAAACGAAGATCTACTCGATCTACAATCCACCGGATGTCTCAATAGTTACAAACCTATTGAGGCACCTATTTTCCGATAGTACTCCAACAATTATTGTTGGAGACTTCAATGCGAAGGACACTGCTTGGACCTCTGCTAGGCCAAACGAATCAGGTAAGATTCTCTCAAATTTTTTGACGGAACAAAAAATTAATCTGCTCTTTCCAGACGTTCCTACACACTACCCTCATAATTCAAACACTCCTAGTACTATTGACCTTTTATTAACAAACAACATCTCTATCATTAATAATTTCACCACACTTTCCGAATCTCCATCCGATCACCTACCATTGTTTTTCTCCCTATTTGGCCGACCGACCTCACCAGAATCATCAAAAATTTTAAACTACGCGAAAACCGACTGGAATAAATTCAAGGATACCTTAAATGATGAGATTTCTACACCAAACCCTACTTGTAACAACACTAAAGCAATAGATCAACACATAACACATTTCTCCCAAGTCATTCAAACAGCCCTGGATTCCTCCACTCCCAAACGCTCAACCAAATCCACCCACACTCCTATCCCACCCGAAATAGCCTCATTAATAAAGCTAAAAAATTACATTAGGTCAAGATGGCAAAAAACCCGAAATCGCTACCTTAAATCCGAACTCAATCAGCTGATAAAAGAAATCAGACTTAAATTAACCGAATGGAAACAATCATCTTGGGACAACAAACTCAGAAACATAAACTTAAAAGATCACTCTATTTGGCGCGTAGCAAAATATTTTAATAATACCGGTAAACAAAAAATCCCCACACTAAAGTCAAACAACACACTCCACACAGAAGACCACGACAAGGCAAATACACTCTGCAGACACTACGCACAAATACACGAAATATCGGCCTCCCGAGGCAACAAATCCTTTGAACAACAAGTCACAGGTCATGTGAGAAAGACTATCCTCAAAGCCGCTATCGAAACTCCCATAAAATTCCTCACGAATCCCCGTGAAATCACTTCCGCTATCAAAAAACTAAAAAATAAATCTGCCCCGGGTGTGGATAATATTCCCAATATAGCACTAAAAAACCTCCCAATTAAAGCAATAAGTTTACTAACAAAGATATACAATGCATGCCTCCTCAGACAATATTTCCCGGAACTCTGGAAAGGAGCGGTGGTCATTCCGATTCTAAAGCCCGGTAAGCCCCCTTCGCATCCGGTGAGCTATAGGCCTATCAGCCTCCTACCGGTATTGGCTAAACTCTTTGAGCGAATAATTTTAGCTCGTCTCAAAAAACCCATAGAAGAGTTACAACTAATGCCTATCAATCAATTTGGTTTTCGATCAGAACACTCGACCTGCCACCAGCTGGTTAGAATTACGAATGATATAAAATCCGCGAAAGACCGCAAAGAAGATACCGTTCTTCTTCTCCTGGACAGCGAGAAGGCCTTTGATTCTGTTTGGCCCACAGGCCTTATATACAAACTCGAAGGATTAAATGTCCCTAAATATATATGTAAAATTTTATTATCATATCTCTCAAATAGATATATCCGAGTTCGAGTCGAAACGTCGCTTTCGGATAAAATAGAAATTGTCGCGGGAGTCCCACAAGGGTCTATTCTCTCGCCTGTTTTATTCAACTTGTACATTGCTTCTGTTTTTAGCAGAATTTCGAGAAATGTATCCATTGCAGGCTATGCTGATGACATTGCTTTGTACTCAGCTAGCAAATCGATCAACAAAGCTATTAGAAGAATAGAAAATGCTGCTTCTCTCACAATCAGTGAATTAACGAAATGGAAAATTCAAGTGAATGCTGCTAAAACAGAAGCAATCTTATTTACTAGCTCCAAGGCCAAGCCGACTTTAACTATTCGTAGCGATAAGATCACACCAACCGACTCTGTAAAGTATTTAGGCTTACACATCGATTCCAAACTCCTGTGGAAAAAGCATATATCTGAAATCAAGGTCAAGACTAAAGTTATCCTAGTAAGATTGTATAATTTGCTAAAATCACCCGCGCTCAGTCAATCCCTCAAACTTACTCTCTACAAAGGGTTAATTAGGCCCATTATCACCTATGGTTGTCCTGCCTGGCACAATGCAGGGAAAATGCACTTGAATCATCTTCAAGTGATTCAAAATAAATTCCTACGAATAATAGGAAATTTTAAAAGAAGAACGACTATTGTGGAAATACACGAAACGCTCGACATGACAACCATAGGCAAATTTATCGATAGAATAAATGAGACATTTAAATTTAAGCTACAATCCCATCCTAATCCCCAGCTCCAAAACATCAATATTGACATAAAATCCAATTGGTCCCGCTGACCACCTGTTTTGTCCCATCTTTCCATATATCCTTTTCTCTCCCGCCCCTCATGCACCCATTACTTATAAGGTTTTTTAGAAGTCATTTTTCCTTATATCGAGTCATCAAGTAAATAATCACAAATATCTGTAATAATGAAAAATTAGGTTACACTTCTTTCAAATTAGATATAAAGCCAACGGCTGGTGATCTAGAACGTAGCACTTAAGATATTAATACTGTATATAGTATGTATATATGACAAATGTTAATAAACAATTTTCAAGTCAAGTCAAGTCGGATAGAGTTGGGGTAAAGTAACCCCAAAGTTCAACTTGCAACTCTAACCGTGTTTTGAGTTGGGATAGAGTTGACCAAAACCTCAATGTTCTTAACTGAATTTCAAAAAAATTCAATAAACTTTTTAAAAACCTAAAGATCAATTCTCAACTCTCAACTTTAACCCAGTATAAAATTAGGATAGAGTTTGAGAGAAGTAACCCCGAAGTTTAACATCCCACTCTATCCTGTTATAAAGTTAAGATAGAGT
This sequence comes from Asobara japonica, assembly GCA_026005395.1. Taxonomy (NCBI): domain Eukaryota; kingdom Metazoa; phylum Arthropoda; class Insecta; order Hymenoptera; family Braconidae; genus Asobara; species Asobara japonica. Next base: position 42,376 of record BQMI01000069.1, read on the forward strand.
TGAGGCCAAGTAACCCCAAAGTTCAACATTCAACTCTATCCCGGTATAAAGTTCGGATAGAGTTGGGGTAAAGTAACTCCAACGTTTGACTTTCAACTCTATCCCGGTATAAAGTTTGGATAGAGTTGGGGTAAATTAACCCCAAAGTCCAACATTCCCTTCTATCCCGGTATAAAGTTCGGATAGAGTTGGAGCAAAGTAAACCCATAGTTCAACTTTCAACTCTAACCGTGTGTAGAGTTAGGATAGAGTTGACCAAAACCTCAATGTTCTTAAATGAACTTTAAAAAAAAATTCAATAAAATTTTTAAAAACCGAAAGATCAATTCTCAACTTTCACCCGGTATAAAGTTCGGATAGAGTTGGGGCAAAGTAACCTCAAGATTTAACGTTCAAATCTATCCGGGTATAAAATTGGGATAGAGTTGGGGCAAAGGAACCTCAAAGTTCATCTTTCAATTCTAACCGTTTGTAGAGTTGAGATAGAGTTGACTGAAAGCCAAATGTTTTTGAATGCATTGAAAAAAAATTCAACAAAATTTTTAAAAACCCAAAGATCAATTCTCAACTTTAACCCGGTATAAAGTTCAGATAGAGTTCGGGTGAAGTAAACCCAAAGTCCAACATTCCACTCTATGCCGGTATAAAGTTTGGATAGAGTTGGGGCAAAGTAACTCTAAAGTTCAACTTTCAATTTTAACCTGGTATAAAGATCGGATAGAGTTATGGTAAAGTAACTCTGATGTTTAACTTCCAACTCTAACACTGTGTTGAATTGTGATAAAGTCGGAATAGAGTTGGCCGAATCCACAATGTTCTTGAATTAAATTTTTAAAAATAGAATGAAATTTTTAAAACCCCTAGGGTCCAATCTCAACTCTATCCGGGTATAAAGTTCGGATAAAGTTGGGGTAAAGTAACCCCAAAGTCCAACATGTAACTCTATCCCAGTATAAAGTTCGGATAGAGTAGGGGCAAAGTGACCCCAAAGTTCAACTTTCAACTTTAACCGTGTCTAGAGTTGGGATAGAGTTGACTAAAACCTCAATGTTGTTAAATGAATTTGAAAAAAATTTAATAACATTTTTAATAACCCAAAGATCAATTCTCAACTCTAATCCGGTATAAAGTTCGGATAGAGTTGGGGAAAAGTAACCCCAAAGTCGAAGATTCAACTGTCTCCCGGTATAAAGTTCGGATAGAGTTGGGGCAAAGTAACCCCAATGTCCAACATTCAACTCTATTCAGGTATAAAGTTCGGATACAGTTGGGGTAAAGTAACCCAAAGTTCAACTTTCAACTCTAACCGTGTTGATAGTTGGAATAGAGTTGACCAAAACCTCAATGTTCTTAAATAAATTTTCAAAAAACTAATAAAATTTTTATAAACCCAAAGATCAATTCTCAACTACAACTCGGTATTAAGTTCGGAAAGAGTTCGGGCAAAGTAACCCTAAAGTTTAACTTTCAACTCTAACCCGGTATAAAGTTCGGATAGAGTTGGGGCAAAGTAACCCTAAAATTTGACTTTCAACTCTATCCCGGTATAAAGTTCGGATAGAGTTGGGGCAAAGTCACCGCAAAGTCCAACATTCACCTCTATCCCGGTATAAAGTTCGCATAGAGTTGGGGGAAAGTAACCCCAAAGTCGAACATTCAACTCTATTCCGGTATAAAGTTCGGACAGAGTTGGGGGAAAGTAACCCCAAAGTCCAACATTGAACTCTATCCCGGTATAAAGTTCGGATAGAGTTGGGGGAAAGTAACCCCAAAGTCCAACTTTCAACTTTAACCCGGTATGAAGTTCGGATAGAGTTGGGGGAAAGTAATCCTAAAGTCCGACATTCAGCTATATTCCGGTATAAAGTTCCGATAGAGTTGGGGGAAAGTAACCGCAAAGTCCAACTTTCGACTCTAACCCGGTATAAAGTTCGGATAGAGTTGGGTCCAAATCCTAAAGTTCAACTTTCAACTCTAACCGTGTGTAAAGTTGAGATAGAGTTGGGCAAAACCTCAATGTTATTAAATAAAATTTTCAAAAATGCAAAAGTTTCACTCTCAACTCTAATTTCGTGTAGAGTTGGGATAAAGTTAGGCATAAGAACAAAGATCAACTCTCAACTTTAATCGCGTGTAGAGTTGGGATAGAGTTCGCCATAAGTGCTTTACCGAAAAGTGCTTAATTGAAGAAAAAAAAAACAAAAATCAAATATTTAGTTTTACTCACTGTAGAATTGTTCATAAGATCCAAGTTCAACTCTCAACTTTTACATAATGCGAATTTGGGAAAGAATTGACCAACTCTCACCGAACTCTAAAATCTTGGAAAAATGTTAGAGTTTACTCGACTTTCACCCAACTCTACAGTCGGTCCGTTAGGGTACGTTCAATATTTGATTTAATATTTATCGCTTGATCTGGTTCCACGGAGAGAAAAATGATTGAGTCTTGGCTGAGCGGAAGACTCAAAATATCCTATTGAATGTGCAGAAAACGATGAATTCCCCGAAAATCAAGGTACTATCCAAAAAGATAACAAGCCTGTTCATTTACGGCTAAAATTTAAGACTTTTCCATTTTTTAATAAAATAAATTGTTTAATAAAAGTTCCATTTAATAGCAATTTTTCCACGTGTGGCGCCATTGTTGAGCTTATGTATTCATAAATATCGCGATGTTCGCGCGTTATGTTGATTGGCCTAGTAACAACTAGGATTTTCAAAATACTTTCCACATAAACAATTTGAATAAGAGCGCAAATGTATCGTCACATTCGTTACATTATTTTTTCAATTAATTTCATTGTTCAAAAACGTATTTCGTAGCAAAAAAAAAATCTTAAATCATGAATCTGAGTTGAGGCCTACTTCCGGAACGAGGCTTAGAAACTATCTTAAGAGATAATATAAAGGTTGATCGATGGGGATCGGATTCATTTTCGAACAATGGTTGTTTATGAATTGGAATTTTGAATTATCGAGCGAAATATCAAAATTATCATTAGGCACCTCACGCATTTTTTTCCTTTCCGAAATTGAAGGATAAAATAAAGTTTGATGAATCGTATGGTTGGCAATGCTGGCTGGGAGGCTAAAGTTCATACCGTAGCGCCGACCATGGCTGTCAAGAGAACCATAATGGGTGGCATAATGAGAACCGCATTCATCTCCCAATTATCCCTTTTATTGACTCGATCATAACATGCGCTAAGAAACGCTGATCCATTCAGAATTTCCATGGTTTTGCGGCATCATACTTTTCTGGATAAATCTGAGACCGCTGTATCGATTTCATCCAAAATCTAATCAGTTTTCAGTTACGTGAAAACGCGTCGATAAAAAAAAAATGAAATCGCTTCATTGGTACTGAAGAAATCGTTGAACAAAAATGTATGGCACATACAGCACATTTGTGTTACAATAGCTTGAAACGTGGAGATATGATGAAATTTCCATTTTTGATTTTCCGGCCATCAGAGTAACTTCCCCTTCGGGAAGTTAAAATATTCTTGTTTTATCAATCAATTTAATCTTGAATTAAAATTGACTGGTTTTATCGTACCTCCTCATATTTCTGTAATTTATCATTGAAAATGTACTTTGCAGAAATTGAAACCCAGATGATTGAGGGCAATGAGAATACAGTTTTTTTTTAATCAACATTGTTTATTAAATTTGTGTATCAATAAATAATTGAAATGCCACGGACAAGTATAGATTCGCCCCTTAAATCACATGAATTTCCTCATTTGGATCATTCAACGAGTAATTGACTTTCGGGATTAATATTCCAGAAATTCATAACAAATATACTATATGTACCTTAGACGGGCATAATATATTGAGGTTAACATACGCGGCTGTGGTCAGTTCAGCAGTTGCTCAATCAACATTTTTTTGTATAAAAAAACACAGCACTCAACCCGGGACAAAATAAGCATTTTTAATGAACGAATGAATCGGAATAACTTCTGAATGACTCAATTTTAGAGAAAAAATATCAATAGTTTGATTTCCCGAAGAGATCAATTTCCCACTGAAAATTTTTTTAATATTCCATCCCAAAATGTTCTGATTTCCAAAATATAATGAAATAATACAATTGATTTCGCAAATACAGTAAAAAGGAGGGATGAAAGAAATTATCCATATATATCGAAAATATCGAAATGCGTAAGACCGGAATTGACGCGACACTAGTCAGAGCGGCAGAAAAAAGAACTTGTTTTTAAATTCGAAAGTGGATCTTTAATTTCGTATCAATGGAACGAATTAAAATTTTGTGCCCAAAGCTGTGCGCCCAATTCGTGCAGAATACCTCGCAAACTATTCGCTTGATTTAAAAAAAACCCATGATAGATTCTTTAGATAAAAAAATAAACCACGCAGAAAATTGATATGATATTTTTCCCTGGACCTACCCTCTATGAAATTATGCTCCCAGGCGCCAAATTGTTCATTCCCAAATTATTGCTTCATTCCCACGACAAAAATGATAAAATAAAAAAAATGATTAGTTCCCTGGGGCCTCCCCCAGCCTTTCACCGCTCCTGTGTCGGCGTGGCTTGGGAATTGGATTAATTTCGCCCTCCCCTTCAATTTTTTTAGTTATTGGCTCGGAAATGTGCAATTCAATTATTTTAACTTCTTGAGCGATGTCACCAGCATCTTCACCAAGACTCACGATTTTTATCTCTCTCTGCTCGCGCGGAAGCTCCCCCAGCTTAATTTTGAAATCTTCACTACCGTCTACAGTCAATGTCCTGAAGAAATTTCTTCTTGTCTCTTGCAAACTTCGTCTGCTACCTTCCCTCTGGAAGGGATGCTCCTCGGCTGCATTTCTGAGGGGAAGAACAAGATATATTTAGTTCTTTGTTATGTTGTTTTTTTTTTGCAACGTTTCAACTCCTTGAAATTCTCTACAATTCCACAAAATGAATAAAGTACGCGTTGTCTATCCGCGCCGCAGATCCGAAACGGCAATAAATGTATGTATGTGTTTGTATGTGTGGAATTAGTCCATACGCTGGACCTGATAAGGTATTCACTTTTAGGCCCATGGGTCGACGTTGGCTTTCTCGTATTTTTTGGGTCGTAGAATGCGAATTGGATGGTGGGCTTGCGCTAAAGTCATGCATTCAAAAGTTATAAACAAACTAATTGTTTAAATGCGTATAACTCCGGAACTATGAGCGGAATAAACAAGAAGTTTGAATGAAAAGTATTCGTCTTGTCAAGGCGAATCCATTACCGATTGATTTATAGCGATATCATAATGAGCAAGTGAGACAGAGCATTTGTTCATCTGAACGGCGTCGGCGCGCTCGCGGAGCGCTCAGTGCGTGCCTCGTGGCGGGCCGTTCCACATTGTTATACGACTTTTTTTATGGTTTGTTCACGTGTATTGTTATTAAAATTATTCGATTGTTGATAGATATTGTAAATTTTATTTATTTTATTTTACATTAAAGATTTTTTACATAAAAATCCGCGAATTTCCATTACAAAATACATTATTCTGTTCGCGCACTACACCCGCCCGGAATAATTCTTCTGCTCGGCAAACATTGCTTCCATTTACTCAGTGTTTAATGAGGAACGGGAAATGTTGAATAAATTAGTAACATCATTAACATTATTATCGTTATCATCATTTTATTAGAAAAAAAATCAGGCCTAACTGGGTACCACTCAACTTTGAGCCACATCATGCAAAAGGGTGTAAAGCAGTCATTCACGTGCTTTTAAAAGGATTTCGGCAAGATGCAACTGTGCTACACCCACAAGATGGAATACATGGCAGTCCAGCTTTCATGCAATGACACTGTTTATTTGTGCATTTCTTGCACGTTGTACACCTTGGAACCAGATCAGCGATAGATGGGAATAGGGAATCAATGGACTTCGGTTTTAATTTGCCGTTGATTATGCAAAATCCAAAGTCACATGGATCCAAAGTTACACATGTGAAATAAATAGAGTGTATTTTGAAATGGAATTTCTGGTGTTTTTTTCTGGTTTATATTATCCGTCAGCAATAATATAATCATTGAATAATTTTAATAACAATACACGGGAACAAACCACGAAACAAGTTGTATAACAATGGGGAGCGGCCCGCCGCGAGGCACGCACCGAGCGCTCCGCGAGCGCGCCGACGCCGTTCGGATAAACAAATGCTCTGTCCCACTTGCTCATTATGATATCGCTATAAATCAATCGGTAATGGATTCGTCTTGACAAGACGAATACTTTTCATTCAAACTTCTTGTTTATACCGAAAAGTTCCGGAGTTTTTTTGTTTAATTTGTTTATAACTTTTGAATGCATGACTTTAGCGCAAGCCCACAATCAAATTCGCATTCTACGACCCAAAAAATACTAGAAAAGCCAAAGTCGACCCATGGACCTAAAAGTGGATACCGTTTCACGTCCAGCGTATGGACTAAATCGAGTTCGTAATCTGATGGTCTTCATGGAACTCAGATCGGATTAGTTATCGGTTTAAATTGATCGAGGAATTTTTTGTTATTTACAAGTGAATTGTTCAGAACGCTCTATTGCAAAAACGGTGAGAAAATACTGCAGAAAGTGTTAAACGGAACTTGTTCTGTAAGTGGAAATGCACATTTGATTTTTATGAGTTTTCTTCATACCTATCATGATTAAGGAGGTATGACGGGTTTGACGGGTAAAGAAAGCATGCTGCTGATGGGCATCGAGCTGTTCATACTTATAATCAAAAAAGGAGGAGAAGGAATCTCTCAACTTCCAGGCCATCCCAGTCAGTCCGCACTGACGTTAATTTGAAGGAAATCTTACGGTAAATTTGTCTGTCACTTGAAAGCTGGATGAAGATTGGAAAAGTGATCAGACCCCTGAGTTGTCGTCGTGAATGTGGAATTTAATTTTGTCTGCAAACGAGGAAGTGGAAAGAATCAGGTCTAGATTAGCCTGACTATTATAGACTTTGATGTCTATTTTGATTTCATTGTCTTTATGATTTCATTTACAGATGAAATCATAAAGACGGTCTCCATTAGGGTAATTTTTGGGGCAATTCCAAGCTATATTGTGAGCATTGAAATCGCCTAGCACAAGGTGTGAAGTCAAAAGAACTAGCCAGGGATACTATGTTATCCCAGTCTGCATACGGTGGACTCCTTGGATTGGGGGCTCTATAAGTAGCGAAAATATTGAATGCTGGTTCACAATTTGTTATACGAATACCAAAAACTTCAGCAACCTGGCCTGGAATTTCCCTAGAGCTAATTTGTTTACATGCGAAGGTCTTCCTAATAGAACCTAGCAGGCCTCCCCCCGCACCATAGTCCCTGTCTTGTCTAATAATATTGAACGTGTTAGCATACAAAATTATAAAACACCAAATATGTATTTTTGTGTCTGGAACAAGTTTCATTAGATAATTTGTTTCATATCTTTAACCGTTCTTACGATGCAGCGATATAAACAATTGCTTTGTTAATAACCAGAAAACCGCTGCGTCGATTATGTTCACAATCGAATTTGGTCTAAGTTAGGCGGAAACCTATCGAATCAGTATAAAAAAACCCAAATCGGATAATTTGTCTAAGAGAAATCGTTCGACAAAATTTTACTCACATACGCACACACACAGACAAACATCTCTGTTCCCGAACATCAAAATGGTCGAAAACCTTTCTGAGGGTCATGAAACGCGGAGATCAGGTAAAATTTCCAATTTCGATTTTCGGACCCATTACAATAACTTCCCTCAAGATCAGGAAGTTAATTAATACCCCTTCTGTGAGCCATTATGCGTGTATTTATTGCAGTTTATAATAAATATGGAGGTCATCAATTAAATGAAATTATAAACTATTTTCTGTCATTAAGCCAACATTTCAAGAGCTGTATGCTCTTCTCTTCATATCATCTATTAACAAATAATTATCTATCATACTTGAGCGTTTTTAGATTAAAGTGAATGCCAGAAACTGTCATTTTACTTTTCTTTACATTACAAGGTCATTTACATAACCTTTACTTATCATACTTGACGTTACAGTAATATTTGAATCCATTGCCATTTATTTCTTAAATGTTAAAGAAATTACGAGTCTTGAAAATTTTGGCAAGCATAAAATTAGGAAAAACAATACTAAAATTTTCATACATTTAGAGTCTTGCTATTTGACATACCTGTAATTTCTGATGTCATCATCATCAAATGATGTGAAAGAAGACGTCCGAGTGCGAGGTTTACTTGACTCCAGAAGCTTTATCTGCGCTTCAATCTTCTCGATTTCATCTTTCACAGAAAAACTCTCTTTCCTGTGGAACACAAGGCAATAATTACTTGAATGATCTTAGTGAAAATTTAACATTAATGAAAGTAAAATTCCGGAATGTGTGTTTGGATAAATATAGCGATTTCGATGATTTTTCATAATTTCGTGAAATGTTTTTTTTACATTTTTAACAAAATTATTTCCGATATTCACAGAAAAAAAGTCAGAACTTGCAGGATGACAGTCGATATCTTTCATTTTCTTATCTAGAATTATCAACCGGCGAAGATGCATGCGTAATTAGAGTACTGGCAGACATAAGATCTGAGGATCAAATCCTCATATAGAGTCTCCTGTCACTATAGTAGGGTAAAATTACCCAAGTTCTAATTTATACAGATTCATCGTCAAATGGGAAATTCGTGACAGATGCCCGTATAAATTGACGCTTTCGATGCTTTTCCTTCAATGACTGGATAAACCAAGGAATACCATGCCTATTGGAAGGTACTTTTCCAGTTTAAAACTGTGTGCGTGCATTGCCTCGAATGTCACAATTGTATCACATTTCACCGAATACAGTGGAGTTCCTTCTATACGACCGGCTGGGGGCTGTCTTTGAGCGCATTTCTCTGAAAGTCTGGCTTCACATCCATGTGCCCACGACCACCACTACAACGTCCACAAAAATTCTGTGACTTGGGGAAACTTTGGGGTCACTATTTTTAACTTTCCGATAGGAAGTTATTGTAATCACCTCGAAAATGAAATGTCTCAGAATCATGAAATTTTTACGTTTCTCGACCTTTCACATGCTCCTGATATATTTTCAGTGAGGGTTACGTGTGTGTGCGTATGTGCATCCGTATTCTTTTTTTGGCAAACGTTTCCTCTTAAACTGCGGGACCAATTTAACTTTTTTTTTTTTCAATCGATGCGTCTCCTGAGTCTCCAGGTCTGGAAGGAGTGTTTTTGCCATTGTAGCAACTCAGCTGGTTGACACCCTTCGGGGTGCCGGATCAATGTACCTCAAACCTCGGGAGGGCATGCCCTCCCGAGGAACACGCTCTACTTTTCTGTATTTATGGAAATAAAAGACTTTTTATCTGTTCAATTGTCATTAACAGATTTAATTGTTCATAACGTTGTATCTCGAGAACGGTGACAGATACGAGGAAAAGTGTCAAACAAAAGTTGTTCCTGAGTCATCCGGCAACAGACGTACAGTTCGGACGTATGTTTACACCGTTCCACGTGTTTATATTGTGCCCGAAGTATCAGTGTGAAAAGTGTGCTGTGTATAAGGGAAATAGAAGGCCTCCCGATAATTGGGAAACTTTCTATTGTACAAGGGCTTTTTGCCCTTAAACTATTCACTGGGTATTCCTCTGAGTTCAGAGAACCCCAAGGTCCAATCTTCTAGGCATCTCTCTGACTACAGAGGATCCTTAAAGAAATTAGAAAAATGAATCTCCTTAAGAAAAATAGCTACGGTTCCGTGGCTCAAAAAGAAATATTTGATGATGATCAAGCAATCGTGATTCCAGCCCTTGAGAACGTTAAGAATATCGTGTATGCCAGAGCAATCGCCACAAAAGTTGATAACTCCAAAGTAAGATTTGTATACAAAATGTCCAAACAGAGAATGTGCGTCTACTTGGCGACGCGTGAACTAGCTGACGAGTTTGTCAATGTCCACAAAAAAATCGTGATTAATAATGAAATCCTTCCGATATATCCACTCATAACTAGAAACCAGAGAATAATCATCTCAAACGTCCGACCAAGTATTCCACACATAGTAGTCCAGAAAGCCCTAGAAGAACGCCTAGTCCAGATGACCTCCCCGGTTGGCTGGGTTAAAGCGGGATTAGATGAAGGTGAGGGATTTGAACATGTTCTTTGCTCCCGTAGAGATGTCTATATCAGCCCTAAACAAGACGACAAATTCCCAATGAATCTTACAGTAAGACATGGAGGTCTAACCCATCATATATTCGCAAATTTTGCGAATATGAAATGCTTCGAATGTAAACAAGACGGCCACATTGCTAGATATTGCCCCGAAAAACAAATAAACACGCAAAACCAAAACAACGAGACATTGACCCAAGGCACACCTTCCACCACTGAACTACCTATCGAAGCTCAATATGAAGACAACGCTCCGCCTTCCCTCTCTCTCTCACAAATGCCCTTCTCAAATGACTTCCCCTCGCTTGCGTCTTCGATGATCGTTCCAATAAAAATCCCAGGAACCAAACGCCCAAAATCGCCTTCCACTGTGTCGCAACTGAGCTCCATGGACCACATTCAAGACACAAATGATTCGGACTCCGGGGAGTCGGAAGACTCTGCGAGTGAACATTCCGAGGGACAAGCAAAATCTCGACCACCCAAGTCAAAGAAGGTAAAAAGAGTTGAAGACCAAAGGGAAAAGTCAATCCAATTGGCTCCCCTACAAGAAGAAATGGAGGCAAATCCAAAGCTCTACCTCCTTGATTTTTCTCAACTAATAAATCTTTTGGAAAGATCTAAAGGAAAACAGTCCATGACTGAAATAGTCGAAGACTTGGAGATCAGCCACACACAAGCCATAATTATGCTCCAAAGGCTGTACGCCTTTCTAAGTGCTCGGGGAATGAAAGGTAGATTCACGAGAATTATAAATAAAATTCAAGCTGAGAAAAATCCTAAATCAGGGCAGGATAATGACCCAGAAAACCTCGTTCAAAAGAGTGATGACATAAACAGTCAAAGCAACCCAGAGAATGATATATTTCCTTCTCCCTTGTCTAAATAAGATATCTTCATAGGACACCCATTGGATTGATGCTTTTAATCCAATGGAATACAAACGGGTTCGATTCCCGATATCCATTCATTAAACTACTCCAAAACAAACACAACCCAGACATCCTATGTTTCCAAGAAACGAATTTCAACAAACCAACGGGAAACAAAATACGAGGATATGAATGTTTTCGAAAAAAACAGACCTGAGTGTGGTAAAGCCAGTGGGGGGAGTAGCAACGTATGTCAAAGAAAATATCCCTAAAGAGGAACTCAGGTTGGACACCAATCTGGAAGCAATTGCAGTAAGAGTGAGAATCCCACAGAGAATCACAATTTGTAACGTATATTTGCCAAATAGCCAAGAGCTGAAATTACAAGACCTACGTGAGCTAACTCTCAAGCTCCCGAAACCTTTCATAATTACTGGAGATTTTAATAGTCACAGCCCCATCTGGGGTGACCCAGGAATTAGATCATGCGGTCGAGGAGAAACCGTCGAGACGTGGCTCGATGACCCAGATCTAATTCTCCTAAACAATAATAATCCTGCCCATTTTTCTTCAGCGAGTGGCAATGTAAGTGCAATAGATCTCTCCATCTCTCCATCACCTGAGCTGGCCACGAGCATCGAGTGGCAGGTCGACGAACATTTAAATGACAGCGATCATTTCCCAGTATACATCCGTTACTATGCTCCAAACATGCACAATGATAAAACCTCATCGTCACCCCCACAAAGACCCGTGTGGAATTTAAAAAAAGCAGACTGGGAAGGATACCAAAAATCATCTGATCTATTAATAAATGAACTCGAAGATCCGGAGACATCCACACTCTCCATGGATGAACTTCTAACACAACTAACTGGAGCTATCATCGAAGCAGCCAACCTGAACATACCCCAGCGAATCAAAAAATTCAGGAAAAACCCTCTTCCATGGTGGAATGAGGAGTGTTTGGAAGCCATCAAAAAATCGAATCATGCTTTCAATAGGAGGACTCTTAAAGACTCCCTTTTCAACTACATGAAAGAATTTATCTCCTCTCTCAACAGACAAATGCCAATAGGTGAAATATGGAGAGCAATAGGACGATTGAAAGGCCAAAAGTATTCCAAAATCTCCCGGGTTATGCTAAACGTAGATGACGAAAATATCACAGACATACAGGATATTGTAAACCTACTAGCAACAACATTTGCAAAAAATTCTAGTGACTCAAACCATCAACCGGAATTCCTAACCTACAAACAAATACAGGAATCAGGAGCTGGGCCCTCTACACTAGATGAGTCTCCTCCATCAAATACAGAACTGCTGAACCGGAAGATAATAACAGGAATAAACTCAAATTTCAGTATGAAAGAACTCTCATTTGCCCTCTCATCTTCTGGAAACTCCAGCCCAGGCCCTGATGGAATCCCAAATATTCTCGTGAAGAACCTGACCAACCACAGCCAAAAATACATCTTGAAGTTCTATAACTCAATATGGAATGCCCACACCTTCCCACAAAGCTGGAGACTAGCAACTGTTGTTCCCATTCCCAAACCTGGAAAAGACCACTCCAAACCCACAAACTACTGCCCAATCGCGCTCACATGTAATCTTGGTAAAATACTGGAGAAAATGATAAATCGTCGGCTGAAATGGGCCTTGGAGGAGGAAAAATGGTTCTCAGAACACCAAAGTGGCTTCAGACAATTTAGAAGTACCACTAATCATCTTACAAAGCTACAAAACTACATTTGTAACGCCTTCGCAAACGACCTCCATGTAGTATTAGTATCGATGGACATAGAAAAAGCCTATGAGATGGTCTGGCGCCACAGAATCTTGAAAATCTGGGATTTGAAGGTAATATAATAGAATATCTTCGAAACTTCCTGAAAGAACGCAAAATACAAGTCCGTTCCGGAAATCACTACTCTACAGAAAATCTTATTGAGAATGGCGTCCCGCAGGGCTCAGTGATCAGTGTGACCCTTTTCTTAATAGCTATCAACGATGTGCTCCCCTAAATAAAAGTCCCTGTGAAGAAACTCCTTTTCGCAGATGACTTAACTTTAATGTGCTCAGGAAAAAATTTGGACACATCCCTAAAAATTAGCTAGCTCAATTAAAACAAGATGAAACCGATGTAGTGCTTGCCTGGATTCCTTCCCACCAAGGAATTGCAGGGAATGACAGGGCAGATTCAGAAGCAAAAAGAGCCACAACGGAGGGAGAAGACCTCTCTTCCAATATTCCCTGATCCATGACACAATTCAAACGAGCGATTAGGACTCTCACAATGAATAGTTGGAACGATACATGGACATCTCAAATCACGAAACTACATAGCGTCAGAGAAAATATTTGGCAGAAGGCCCCAGCTCTCACCGATCGTCGTGACCAATGCATAATCATCAGACTACGAATCGGTCACACAAGATTGACTCACGAACATCTTTTCTCAAAAAACCCGAGGAATATATGTGAAATGTCTGGTGAACCTATCTCAGTGGAACATTTACTAATCGAGTGCAATAACTATAATAGAATACGTATAGAATCAAACATTCCCAGGAACTTGACGGAATGCCTAAATAGTGATAATTGCTACCCAAAACTTGAAGCTTTTTTGATAAAATCGAAAACCATCAATAGAATTTAAAAAAAAAAAAAATGTTGAAACCCGAAATGAGAAACTTTACTCCTATTTTTCTATTTATATTTATGATTTTTTTTTTTTTTTATATATTTATATTTATATATAATTTCTTTTTTTTTTCTTTTTCTTTGTATTATTATTATTATTAATATCACTATTAGTACTACTATTATTATTATCATTATCATTACTATTATGTAATTTTTTTATTATTGTAAATAGTCGCTAATTACCTCGATGTAGATGCGACTAAATAAACAAACTAAATTAAATAAAAATAAAAAAAAGTTGTTCCTCTCATGAAACTACATATTTCATTTTGTATTACTTCTTTTGCTGGGCATCATATTTTACGGAATATGGATAAGAAATCATAATAATTGATCAATCGTCGAACTGATGAACAACTTGACTTCATACGTGTACCGTCACCCACACACACAGACTGTTGGGGCATTGGCGTAGTGGTCGAGTAACTCACTAGGCTAAATATCCAACTGCCACCGCTGGCTCCCAATTATCCCATAGATATTCCCCTCATTCCCCCTGTTTCCCTATCGCCCCTTGGAGCCACCACAAGAACCCCGCCTTCCATGGAATCATCAAGAACTTCCGAATACAAGAACACAGAAACCAATGGAAGGGACTAGTCTGCACACGATAGACCCGATGCGGGTCAACTAGAGCCCAGGCGACCCGAAGCATGTCCCTCTCCTCACGAGGAATACCGAGGATCCTCGAAGAGAATCCTATGAAAGGCTGAAGTAGGAAGGAAGACATACTTGAGTTAGGAGCAGTGTCCCGAGCGGTTGTTCGTAATAATTATTACCGATCATGGTACCATATTAGTTGATTGGGGAGGAAAGGCATCAGGAGAACCTGGAGACTCGTAGAGTGCGATGCCAGGAAGCAGGAGTGGAAATACAGGCTCTGGACATTACTCCACAACCAGCAAAAGGTGGACTCGCGTCCCAACCAGCCGTGAGTACCGGCGTTAGTGCCAGGCATATATTCCCCCTGCACCTAGTGTCCCTTCCCCCCAGCGGTGAGCTATCGCGTCTTAGGATCTTTATAGGTCCTTGCTGATCATTACATTCGTGTTGGAGACCAATATGCAGCGCTTAGATTATGTTTGGTATGCATTATCACAACTCTAATAAATGTTCTACTACATTTATCAGGAGAACCACCATTATGTCACCGGAGAGTTTATCTAACAAAAAAATATCTAGCTCGTACAATAGACAATGAAAGAAACTTGCTAATTCCCAAACTCAAATGGATGAAAAATGTCTATGAAAGACGACCTGATAGAGGATCTACTTATCTAAACAATCTGTATCGGGTTTGGCACGTGGCAATGGATGATTAGGGCAGTATTGAGACTTCTATAATACCATGTCAATATAAATACTCATTTGATACGTGTTCATAAGAAGTACAAGGTAATTTAATCGATGGATATATAATCAAAGAATCAGAAAATGTGAAAAAAGACTTTGACGAGTCGATGGAGAAAAACTACCCAAATACAACAAGGATATATACAGATGGATCAAAACAAGAGGGGAAAACAGGAGCTGCGGTATGGTGTCCGGACTTTGACTACATAAAAAAAGAACGACTACATGCATATAATACAATCTATTTCGTGGAACTGACAGCAATTCACCAAGCCCTGCTATTCATGTGTGATACCAACATTGAAAGAGGAGTAATTATAACAGACTCTAAATCTTCAATCGCAGCTCTATGTACAGGAGCATCGCATAACAAACTGTTATATGAAGTAAAAAATCTCTTGAGAACATGGAAGACCTACAAGTGGAATTATTATGGGTTCCGTCTCATCATGGAATTGAAGGAAATGAGAAAGTGGATAACTTTGCGAAAGAGGCATTAAAATTTAAAAAGGAATTGATAGACAATTCATGGACAACTCTCATGGCACGTGGTGCCAGTAAAGGCGTGAATTATTTCAAATTACAAGGGAAATTTTAAAACAAAAGCTGGTGTGAGAAAAGTAATTTGACCCGATCACAAATTACATTGATAAGCCGGATTCGTAGTGGTCACACTATACTGAAAAAACATTTGTTCGATAAAACTATAGTGATTAGTCTAATGTGTGATTGTGGTGAAGCGGATATGGATATTAATCACATTGTTTGGAACTGCACTAATATTACTGTGAATGATAGAATTAAGTTCTTTTCAAAGATTACAAAATTAGGGGTACTGCTAGATAGTGACGTACAAACAATATTCATAAAGTGTTCGTTAAGTGTGGTGTTAATTTTTGTGCAGTTTTTTTCCTCTCAAAACCACATAAACATTTGAAAATAAATGGACACCAACAGTCACGACGTGCAAATCAATATCAATGATAGTGATGATATTGATCTTGTTCGGGTGATCAGTCTGCGAATTTGTGGAGTAATCGGGATATCCAGTCGTTCTCGCATTGCTGGGCAAAGTTCGTAGAATTAGTGCAAGTGTAAAGTTAAAAAAAAAAAAAACAAAACAAAAACTTTCCTTCTTCTTGTTTTGTGTTTTGAACGACGGTGTAATAGTCAATTTTGAATTTAAATAATATAAGCTAGGGGCGCCATCTACCGAACAATTATAGAAACAACGAGGCGACTAAGGCACATATTCCTACACCAGGGAGTCTAGCTAACGAAGGAATAATAATAATAATAATAACCCCGAGTATTTTCGTCCCTATTTTCCTCAACTATTGGAGACACCCCTTGGCATGTACGAATACAGCCCGGCCTTACCCCTTTATTTCCGAGACCTCAGCCAGCTGGCATAAAAGGCCCTAAAATGATAGTTGTATGAGAAACTGTATTATTACTTATAATATACTCAACTTTTTTTGTACACTTCTGTCCCTTTTTACGAACTCCCCCCCCCCTTATTTTAGATTTCCGATTAGCCGATACCAACCACAGGTATTTTGACAATCGGCACCGTTACAATAATTAGAAGTACCTGCTATTGAGAGTTCTGATATCTCGCATTATAACGTCATCATTATCATCTAGAGCCGGAGCATCCTTGAGAATCTCCAATGGATCTTCTGGAGTACGAATGAGCTCAATTTGCAGTTCAGTTTTTTCTGGACATTTTAGTTCGTAATTTTCGATTTTTTTGGAATTCTCTGTATCGAAATTGGTCTCGAGAGTAGTTGTGTTTATTGGATCGGTTTCTACGGAAATGAGGAGTTTTGAAGAGTTCACGGGACTGTTCTCAAGACTTTTAGAGGTGTCTGAAGAATTCCGAAAATCCAGAACGCCATTTTCGGAGCTTTCCTTGGATAAGTCGTCGACTCGAGTCCTTTTGGTCATTTCACTAATATCTTCAGCAACCTTCGAGAGTTCTAAAGGGTCTGGTGGATCCTCCTGAAGACCATGCTCCTAGAAAATAAATTCGTAAGTTTATTTTGGTATGGGAAAATACAATAACACATAATTTAACAGAGAAACAAATTCAATATCCTAGATTGATCTAATGATTTTCTCAAACTTCGTGAACTTTGTAGGAATTTCTCGGCAAATTTTCGCTAAAAAATCCTTTAGCAAAAAAGTGGACAGAAACATGGGGGGGGGGGCATTTCTTATCAATTTGGTTTTTTTCCTCGTTTTTTAAGTCGTCGGTCTTGGCGAGATTGATCACCTGGTGACTCTCCTGAGGTTCCATTTTTTTACCAGGAGGTAATGGAGCTCTCCTTTTTTTCCGACCTGACGCATAGATACTTCCCACGGATATGCAACTATTGATTGACAAATTGGACTTCCTAACTGCGTCGTTATTGCACCTTTTGAAGACAAACTCTTCTTGCATGTTTTCATTTTCATCCGTACGACCGGTGTTTCTCAGATGGACGGGTTCATCCCCATCCTGGGGGATGGTTAATCTCTGCGATGACCTCACCCCGCCTCGTCTGAAAAAACAGCAACGAATGTGTTTCACACAAATGTTATATATATATGTGTATATATTCGAGATGGACTTTAAAAGTTTATTAAAAAACGTTAATTAACAAAAAATTAAGATGCGTTTCTCATCATCTAGCATCGAGAGAAAAATATATGAACTGAATTAAACAAGGTGAGATTTCAAAATGGTAAATTTGGACTGGCATGCCCCATAGACATTGTTTTTTAATTATTTATCCCTTGCATTCGCAATTTACACTGTCGTATAGAATGGTTGAGTTAATACAATAGAGTTCCCTTAATCCACCCCGGCTCGGGGTGGACTCGAGCCAATTTCGCTGAAACTCTGGATTAAGGAACAGTCCCACTCCTTTGCTGGGATAGTGGTTTGGAGGGAGTATATCGATAGCGGGTGAGGGAAACCAAATGAGTTTCATAAACGATTAAAAATACGAGGAAAGCCATAGAACATAATGGATAGAGCGTTTTATATGGAATATTTTATCTACAGGACATTTTTGTCTATGTCCGATGGTTTTCTCAAGAAATGCTCCTTAGTGAGCGCCCGTCGCGCGCTAGCGCTTCCGCGCCGTTCGCGACATTCCCACCCACAATTTCTCCTAAAATATGATAATTAGGAAGAAAAGTTATACCACATAAAATATACCTATTGACATAACGAACAAAATTTGTTGGAAACTTTTTTGCATATCTCTGACCGTTTACGAGATATTTTGTTTTAAGCAATTAAATTGTTATAAACAAATAGGCGCGACCACAACTCGAAAAAAATAATTGCGGATTCGGATTCAGCACCCTCGAAAACGTAAAATACAATCATCAAAATGAATTCCTCTCGTAGTGCATACAGAACCAGGTCTGGCGTATGGACTAAACGCTTAGGTGCCGGGTAAGGTTTGTTGCGGGGTATTGCGCCGCTGTTCGCGCGCACGTTGAGACGATGATGCGTGATCTGTTGATGAGATGGGGTACTAGCTGGAGGGAGAACAGGCTGAACGGGAATGTACCGTGGTGGCACCAGTTCCCGGCCGTTTAAGGGGTACTCGTTCCTAAACCTCATATTACCCGTATTTCTTGCTCTAAAAAATATAAAGTTTGGAGTTTTAAGTGTGAATTGGAATGTTTTTGTGTCAGAAAAAAAATTTATTTCCATTCAAAAAGTTAGAATTGAATTAAATATATGTAAAAATAAAATATACTGTCAGGGAGCAGCTCCCGGCCGTCTAAAATGAATCAGGCGCAGTTGGCGGACAAGATGGGAGTAGTTCGCGGCCCCCCAAAATGAATGGGGAGAATGTTGTAAATGTTCATTGTTGCACCGTAGTTTTTGGCTACCTGTAGTTGTTGATCTAAAATATAGAAAAATACGTATCCTTTTTCATGGCCAGTAGTAGTTCCCTCATTCCCATTTTTAGGTTTTTCTTTTTCTAATAAAGAAAATTATTGGGGAACAAAGTTATGCGAAGACCTCTAACGAGTCAATTCCGTCAGATGATGTAAGGAACTGTATTAAAAAAATTGATTTTGCAAATTTTTATTTTTGTCAATTTTGAGAATTTCGAAAATTTCAATACCCAATTCTGCATCCCAAATATTCAACAAGCTACCATGTAAACATTGTTTTTTATTTAAATTTTTGCCGCCTCGTCTAACCTCACTTCTATGTTTTAGATTAAGAATATTTTGAATATATTCCATATAAATTCAATTTATGATTCGCTATGTTATCCATTGAAACATTTATCTAAATATGTTGATAATGGCAATAGTGAGATTGAAAAGTTGAAAATCTAGCTGTGCGGTTGAACTGCTCCAACATACCATTACGCTAACCCAGATCCCGGCCCTCATATTTTTCGAAGATTTTTTATTTTTTTTATTTTTTTCTTAAAAAATTGATGCACAAAGTAGTATTGAATTTAAATAAATTCATAAACATCAATTGTTTACTGACATTCTGTCTTCAAATCCTTAAGAAAATCCACCTCGAAAGTGCGACTATACATTACATAACTCCAAAAACGGCGAATGGTTGGGGGCTTGCACCAAATAATTACAATATTTACGGTTTTCTTTCCCCGAAGTGAGTAATTCAATACATGTAATTATGCCAAATTAGCCGATTTATCCGATGTAAACAAAAAAATGGCCGTTCCAACGTATATATACCATATTTGTTTATAATTTTACCGCGAGGGGCTAGGGGGCCGGCGAACTGGGTAGGGGCCGCGAACTGGTGCCATTACGGTAGTGGCCCGATTACAGAACCGACATATTAAGGAGACTGTACTGTATTAACGAATGAATTCAGTTGACAGATTGAAGTTATCTGTTCCTCTCAAATGACCGTTCGTCGATAGTTAATCAATTAGCTTGTGACACGTATGCATTCGTGAACTATCAAGGAACATTCGGTTGTACATATAGCACCTCTGAAAAATGACTGGTTTCTTACATTGAAAAATTGCAAATATTCAGAAAGTTTAGGGAAATCAAAAACTAATCGAGAATTCTGAAATTCGAAAATTTGAAAAACTGGGCAATCTTTAACATTCGTAAGGATTAACGGAATAACTATTCTCTTACTTTGGAGGAATTAGCGCCCCATCGTCTTCTCTGTCGTCGGCATTATTTCCTGAATAATCTAACGCAGGAATTTTGTCTGTTGGCTTGGGGCTGACTTGGCCGAACCTTCATGAACAAAAAAAAAATTGAAAAATGTATTTATTTTTGGAATGGAATTTTATTTACGTGTACCACAATTTCCACCAATAAACTTCGTTAAGAAAACTTTTTGGGGGAATATATCCCATTTATCTATCGTTGACCACAAGCAGAGAACAATTCTAAGTAATTGCTTCCGAGAAAAACCTAACCATTCATTCGATTTCTAAAAGTTTTTTACATTTCATTTTTTGATGAAGGAACGTAGAATGTTTGCAATTTTTTCCACCAAAATTTTCAAAATGTCCTTTTTCAAAAATTAAAAACCTACAAACAAGCGTCCAAAATTCTAGGGAGATGCTCAAAATTGTATGAATTCTCAGTATTTCAGAAACCACACAAATTTGCGAAGTTGAAAAAATTTCAGCGATTTTAACACTTTCTTCAAATATCAAAGTTCAAACATCAATACTCTGATTGGAAAAAATATGTAAAACTGCAGCAAATTTGGAGAACTTCCAAAACTAATGAATTTGGGAACTTTCACAAATTAAAAAAAAACAGATTGAAAATGTAAGCATCAGTAAAATTTTTACTGACCTTCGGGCCGGTGGTTTTGGGGTGAGATCCCCCATGATGGATAGAGTAGTTTCTTGTGGGCAGCCCTCATAAATTCTCCCAGGATCCCCATTCATAGTTAAACTAGAACTGCACCTAGAAGAGTTATCCAAAGTGTGTTTTCGTCTTCGAGCTAAAGTTCCCAGGGCTTCATCAAACTCCCGCTGATCGTTGGACCTTCTAGGAGGGGCGGGTGGGTGTCCATTGTAACTAGCCCGTTGATAAGTGGATGATACTAGAATAATTTTTTTCTTCCATTCACAAATGAAAAAAATACACAGAAGCAGAATCAAAAACCATTCATTCCAGTGCAAACAATTTTGTCGAAAATATTTCGACATACAGGATGTCTCAAAATTGGGCACTTTTCTCTGGAGGGTGGAAAAGGGATGAAATTTGAAGCCGAAACTTCCTCTTCCACTTCTTTGTGCGACATATTCCTGTGAGGTTATTCAACACTGAAGATCACCAATCATAGCATTGGCCCCGCTCCCAGAGTTGTGTAATCCACAACTTTGCTCGGCCCACTGGGGCTCAATGGATCACATAACATTCCAGGGACCGTTCCAGCTAGCGGAACAGGCTAACAAGAGTTCCAAGTGGTGGTCTAAGATTTGGAACTGCTCTGGGAGATGGAGAAGTTTGGAACGGTTCCGTGGTTGGAACCGATTTAACAACGACTGGGTGTGGTGGAACAGGTTCACTGTCCGGAACCTGTTCTACTATCTACAACGGTGCCTGGAACATTATGGGAAAGAGTAAACGTATCAACTGGCTCAGTGGGCGGAGCAAAGTTATGGATTTCCATAAGTTCGTGGGCGGAGCTACTGTTCTGATTTGTCAACTCCAATGTTGAATAACTTGACGGAGAGAGTCGCTCAAAAAAATGGAAAAGAAACCTTCGACTTGAGATTTTACCCTTGTTCCACCCTCCAGAAGAGAGTGCGCAGTGTTCCACGGAAAGAAAAAGAACATAATTATTAGACCCCTGGTGACTAATCTGAGGACGAAATTTCCGTGAGTCGAAAAATTAGGTGTCTAAAATTATTAAAATAAATAGTCTAAAATTTAGTCGCATTGGGCCGACTTTTTCTGTTGTTTCGGGATAGTTTTTATACTCACTGGGATGAATTTTTGGACTCACGGAAATTTCGTCCTCAGATTAGTCACCAGGGGTCTAATAATTATGTTTTTTTTCTTTCCGTGTGGAAGCGACATTTTTGCACTATCATCAACGATTTCCCATTTTTCAGTTCTCAAGCATGATTGTTTGAAAATATTTTGATATACCTGTCGATATCGTTGGAGTCCTTTCGCAAACCTGTTTCTTCTTCCCGAAAATGCCATTCCTTCATAAAAAGAAAGTTTTATTAAATTATAATATTTGCGTTAACATATCAAGTTATTCAATATCTAAGAACAAAACAATCATTTTTCTAAATAATTGATATTTTTAACTTCCCGATAGGGGAAATTATTGTCTTGCCCCCGAAAATGAAAAATCGATTTTCCATCAGATCTACGTTTCATGGTATTTCGGACCATTCTAGACTATTTAAAACGAAAGGTCCGTATATGTGTGTGACGATGTATGTATGTGGTCAAAATTTATGATTAATGATTTCTCGTGATAGTACTTTTCGTAACAAGGGCATTAAAAACTTTTTTGGCGATTGTGATGTTGCAGTCCGAGGCGAAGCCGAGGATTGCATTTACAATCGCCGGAAAAGTTTTTTTGCCCGAGTAACGAACATTGTTTTTTGACAGGAAGGGCGTGGGCGGCTTCATGCACTGAGTGTCAAAAACGAATCATTCGATCGAAGTTGTTGATGACTCAAACGGAAGAGTTTCATGTAACTTAGACCGGATTAGATTTTGGATGGAATTGGTCCAGTATTTATATTGTTATTAACGATTTCAATTGTTTATAATGTTCTACTGCATGAACTATTAGAGTTAGCACAAAATTCATATCAGAAAAGTTGTTCCCCATACAAAAATACGTATTTTATGTGAAATGACTTTTTTCAATAATTGGCGTAATTGAAGAGCTATGGCCGTCGGAACAATTATGTATGTAATGAGTGAATGAATGAACCCAGCGCTATCATGAAGGCCTCAATCGAAGCATTTCCGTGCAGAATCGAATGGATTATAGTTTGGATAGCATTCGTGCAGTATATACAATGTTATCGACAATTGTTTCCAAGGTAGGAATTGACAACCGGCCCAGGCCTGGCCCAGGCTTGTTTCAAGCCTGGCCAAGGCTGGGTAAACTAGCCTATACCAGGCCTGGAATGAAACATGGGGCCAGGCTAGGACTGAGGTATCCCTCAGTCTTGAGACTAGCCTGGTAGTTTAGCCTGGCATTTAGCTAGAACCAGGATATACGCTTAACATAAAAAAATAATTAATTCAATTAAGCTTGCACAAATGTTTTGTTAAAAGAGTGATATGTTAATCTCATTGGCTCATCGAGTGTAGAATAGTAAAAAAAATAAAAAAACAATTTCGACTATTAGTTTGCGAAATAGGAATATCCAGATCGCCAGGTGTTTCTTGTCGGTCACCCATCCTCCTACGGTCCATACTCCGTGGTGCTTAACTTCAGTGATCGCTGGATATTCTAGTTGTTCCTGGGCTGTGCTTGACTTGACTTGACTTGAAAATTGTTTATTAACATTTGTCATATATACATACTATATACAGTATTAATATCTTAAGTGCTACGTTCTAGATCACCAGCCGTTGGCTTTATATCTAATTTGATAGAAGTGTAACCTAATTTTTCATTATTACAGATATTTGTGATTATTTACATGATGACTCGATATAAGGAAAAATGACTTCTAAAAAACCTTATAAGTAATGGGTGCATGGGGGGCGGGAGAGAAAAGGATATATGGAAAGGTGGGACAAAACAGGTGGTCAGCGGGACCAATTGGATTTTATGTCAATATTGATGTTTTGGAGCTGGGGATTAGGATGGGATTGTAGCTTAAATTTAAATGTCTCATTTATTCTATCGATAAATTCGCCTATGGTTGTCATGCCGAGCGTTTCGTGTATTTCCACAATAGTCGTTCTTCTTTTAAAATTTCCTATTATTCGTAGGAATTTATTTTGAATCACGTGAAGATGATTCAAGTGCATTTTCGCTGCATTGTGCCAGGCAGGACAACCATAGGTGATAATGGGCCTAATTAACCCTTTGTAGAGAGTAAGTTTGAGGGATTGACTGAGCGCGGGTGATTTTAGCAAATTATACAATCTTACTAGGATAACTTTAGTCTTGACCTTGATTTCAGATATATGCTTTTTCCACAGGAGTTTGGAATCGATGTGTAAGCCTAAATACTTTACAGAGTCGGTTGGTGTGATCTTATCGCTACGAATAGTTAAGGTCGGCTTGGCCTTGGAGCTAGTAAATAAGATTGCTTCTGTTTTAGCAGCATTCACTTGAATTTTCCATTTCGTTAATTCACTGATTGTGAGAGAAGCAGCATTTTCTATTCTTCTAATAGCTTTGTTTATCGATTTGCTAGCTGAGTACAAGGCAATGTCATCAGCATAGCCGGCAATGGATACATTTCTCGGAATTCTACTAAAAACAGAAGCAATGTACAAGTTGAATAAAACAGGCGAGAGAATAGACCCTTGTGGGACTCCCGCGACAATTTCTATTTTATTCGAAAGCGAAGTTTCGACTCGAACTCGGATATATCTATTTGAGAGATATGATAGTAAAATTTTACATAGATATTTAGGGACATTTAATCCTTCGAGTTTGTATATAAGGCCTGTGGGCCAAACAGAATCAAAGGCCTTCTCGCTGTCCAGGAGAAGAAGAACGGTATCTTCTTTCCGGTCTTTCGCGGATTTTATATCATTCGTAATTCTAACCAGCTGGTGGCAGGTCGAGTGTTCTGATCGAAAACCAAATTGATTGATAGGCATTAGTTGTAACTCTTCTATGGGTTTTTTGAGACGAGCTAAAATTATTCGCTCAAAGAGTTTAGCCAATACCGGTAGGAGGCTGATAGGCCTATAGCTCACCGGATGCGAAGGGGGCTTACCGGGCTTTAGAATCGGAATGACCACCGCTCCTTTCCAGAGTTCCGGGAAATATTGTCTGAGGAGGCATGCATTGTATATCTTTGTTAGTAAACTTATTGCTTTAATTGGGAGGTTTTTTAGTGCTATATTGGGAATATTATCCACACCCGGGGCAGATTTATTTTTTAATTTTTTGATAGCGGAAGAGATTTCACGGGGATTTGTCAGGGATTTAATGGGAG
Source organism: Asobara japonica (assembly GCA_026005395.1). Lineage (NCBI taxonomy): Eukaryota > Metazoa > Arthropoda > Insecta > Hymenoptera > Braconidae > Asobara > Asobara japonica. The sequence continues at coordinate 67,641 of BQMI01000069.1, forward strand.
TTTCGATGCGGGCTTTGAGGATAGTTTTTCTCACATGACCTGTGACTTGTTGTTCAAAAGATTTGTTGCCTCGGGAGGCCGATATTTCGTGTATTGCTGCATAGTGTATGCAGAGTGTATTCGCCTTGTCGTGGTCTTCTGTGTGGAGTGTGTTGTTTGACTTTAGTGTGGGGATTTTTGTTTTAGCGGTGTTATTAAAATATTTTGCTACGCGCCAAATAGAGTGATCTTTTAAGTTTATGTTTCTGAGTTTGTTGTCCCAAGATGATTGTTTCCATTCGGTTAATTTAAGTCTGATTTTTTTTATCAGCTGATTGAGTTCGGATTTAAGGTAGCGATTTCGGGTTTTTTGCCATCTTGACCTAATGTAATTTTTTAGCTTTATTAATGAGGCTATTTCGGGTGGGATAGGAGTGTGGGTGGATTTGGTTGATCGTTTGGGAGTGGAGGAATCCAGGGCTGTTTGAATGACTTGAGTGAAATGTGTTATGTGTTGATCTATTGCTTCAGTGTTGTTACAAGTCGGGTTTGGTGTAGAAATCTCATCATTTAAGATATCCTTGAACTTATTCCAGTCGGTTTTTGCGTAATTTAGAATTTTTGATGATTCTGGTGAGGTTGGTCTGCCAAATAGGGAGAAAAACAATGGTAGGTGATCGGATGGGGATTCGGAAAGTGTGGTGAAATTTTTAATGATAGAGATGTTGTTAGTTAATAAAAGGTCAATAGTACTAGGAGTGTTTGAATTATGAGGGTAGTGTGTGGGAACGTCTGGAAAGAGCAGATTAATTTTTTGTTCCGTCAAAAAATTTGAGAGAATCTTACCTGATTCGTTTGGCCTAGCAGAGGTCCAAGCAGTGTCCTTCGCATTTAGGTCTCCAACAATAATTGTTGGAGTACTATCGGAAAGTAGGTGCCTCAATAGGTTTGTATCTATTGAGACATCCGGTGGATTGTAGATCGAGTAGATCTTCGTTTTTTTATTGTTTACTTGGACCTCTACTCCCACGTATTCGGTGAGCGACAGGAGATCATGCGGAAGAGTTCTATGTGACAAGGTTTTGTGGATCGCCACCGCAACACCACCACCTGCTTTGGCCGTTCTGTCTTCCCTGATCAGCGAGAAGTCTGGGAAGTTAATTTTCTTCGTTTTGCTGTTTAACTTAGTCTCTGAAATCAGACAAATTTTGATGTTATTTCTGTGGACGATGTGTAATAACTCGTCCAGATTAGGTTTGAGCGCAAAAATATTAATTGCTAATATGTTGATTATGTTTGCTGGGGAATCGTAGGTGTGTTTGAGGAGGGTAAGAACAGGTGAACATAGGATGCGATGATTGTGATCCTATCAAATGGTGTAAGGGCTGTTTGGAGTTTAGAGCTCATCTCTTTTAGCTCTGAAAGGATTTCGGGAATTCCAAGGGTTGTTAGCTCGTCAAGGACTTGCTTTGCTGTAATTACATAGTTTATAGTTCTACTTAAATGAGATTCGGGAACATGTGTTTCCATTGGGATGGTCCTAGGTTCAGCAGTGGGTGCGATAAGATTCCTTCTCGAGGTTTCCACCGTCGGGAAGAAGGAAGCGTAGGTGGGCCTGGACGTATTGGCAGTAGAACTCGGAATTGGCACTGGGACTGCAGGAGACTGGAGGGACTGGATGTTCCTGTCCAGATTCTGGATCGTGGCCGAGTGAGGTGTAGTGGGCAGTTCCAATGGCGCTATGTTGGGCCTGGCCGATTGAGCTCGTTTTTTCTGAGTTTCCATGAATTTTAGGCGCATGGAACACTCTCTATAGCTGGCTGTGTGGGCGAGTCCGCAGTTTGCACACTTCAGGGTTTTGGAAGTGCAGACTTTTACGTCATGGTTTGACGCACACTTGACGCATCTCAGGTTCAGGTTGCAATGTTGGCTTGCGTGGCCAAATCTCTGGCACCTGAAGCATTGGGTAGGTTGCTGGGATTTTACATATTTTTCTACCTTATACGTGTGGTAGAAAATCGTTTTGATTTCAGCGAAGCTGCTCAAGGTTGTTTCCGGGCCAACCGTGATAGCGAAGATCGGTAATGGCCTGTTTTCTTTGGTGTCTCCGTCTTTGTTTACTTTCACGAATTGGCGAACGGAAAGTACGTTGATGCCGTGTTTTGATAACTCGGCTTGAATTTCGTCTTGTGAAAAACTGCTTGGAAGCCCTTTCAGAATATATTTTTTCGGTCGCTCACTTTTAAGACCGAAAGTGAAGAAATTGATATCTTGCCTTTTCAGGATACTTGCGATTTTGTTGTAGTCCTCGAGCGTTCGTAGATGGACGATCGTGGTACTTCCATTAAATTTCATCTTGAAATTTTTATCTGTGGCGTTGCTCTGCAGAAAATTGATTAATTTTTTTGTCTCCATTTTTTCATTCTCGATGATTAATGGAGGGACAGAGGTTTGTTTTGGAGCCTCTTGAGGTCCATCAGAAGTATCGGAGGGTTTGGCGAGGCGAGCGGGAACTGAACTCGCGCTAGTCGAAGGTTTCGAAACGGCTTTTTTCGTTTTTTTTGGGTCTTCCATCGGAGGACTCATTTTGGCTTTCCTTTTTGGAGCCAAGGGAATTTTGAGGTTTTTTAAGTTTGACACTTTTGTGCCAAAACTTTTACTCGATTTAGAATTTCACTGTACTATAAGCGCTGTACGTTAGAAATTTATATTTCGCAGAGAGCGGTAGACATGCGTCCGCACGACACCGACTCAAAACAAATACTGGCTGTGCTTGACTTGACTTGAAAATTGTTTATTAACATTTGTCATATATACATACTATATAAAGTATTAATATCTTAAGTGCTACGCTCTAGATCACCAGCCATTGGCTTTATATCTAATATGATTAAAGTTTAACTTAATTTTTCATTTTTATAATGTTTGTGAATTTTTACATGATGACTCGATATAAGGAAAAATGACTTCTAAAAAACCTTATAAGTAATGGGCGCATGAGGGGTGGGGGAGAAAGGGATATATGGAAAGGTGGGGCAAAAACAGGTGGTCAGTGAGACCAATTTGCTTTCTTATCAATGTTGATGTTTTGGAGCTGGGGATTAGGATCGGATTGTAGTTTAAATTTAAATGTCAAATTTATTCTATCGATAAATTTACCTATGGTTGCCATGCCCAGCGTATTGTGCATGCCGACCATTTTATTATCCATACAAATTTATTTTGGACAAATTGAGGATGATTTAAGTGGGTTTGTGCTGCATCGTGCCAGGCAGGACAACCATAAGAGATAGGTCTGATTAACCCTTTGTATAAAGTAAGTTTCAGAGATTGACTGAGCGTTGGAGATTTCAGCAAATTATACAATCGTACTAGAATAATTTTAGTCTTGACCTTGATATCAGATATGAGTTTTTTCCACAGGAGGTTGGAAAATTTGGTTCGTGAGGCGCACTCACGATAGCTCGCTGTGTGAGCTAGACCACAATTTGCGCACTTCAGGGAGTTACTGGTGCAGGTTTTGATGTCGTGATTGCCTGCGCATTTCACACATCTGGGATTTAAATTACAGTGCTGACCTGCGTGTCCAAATTTTTGGCACCGGTAGCACTGTGTTGGTTGTTGGGTTTTGATATATTTTTCTATCTTAAATGTATGATAGAAAATGGTTTTAGTAGCAGCGAGGCTGCTCAAGGTTACATCAGGCCCAACCGTAATTGCAAACACCGGTAGTGGCCTACTCTCTTTGCTGTCTCCGTCCTTGTTTGTTTTCACAAACTGCCGGACTGATAATACCTTTATGCCGTGTTTGGATATTTCCGCTTCAATCTCCTGCTCAGTAAAATTGGCGGGAAGACCTTTTATGATAAATTTCTTCGGACGCTCACTTTTTAGACCGAAGGTGTAAAAATGTAAATTTTGCCTTTTCAGGATACTTGCGATTTTATTATAATCCTCCGTCGATTGTAGATGGACGATGGTGGTACTACCATTGAATTTCATCCTGAAGTTTTTGTCCGAGGCGTTGACTTGCAGGAAGTTGATTAATTTTTTGGTCTCCAATTTGTCATTTTCAATAACTATTGGAGGCACTGATGTTTGTTTTTGAGCCTGTTGCGGCCCGACAGGAGTGTTTGAAGGTTTGTTGAGGCGAGCGGGTTTACAGCTCGCACTAGTTGACGGTTTAATAACGGTTTTTTTAGTTATTTTTGGGTCTTCCACAGGAGGAGTCATTTTGGCTTTCCTTTTGGGAGCCAGAGGAAGTTTGAGATTTTTGAAGTTTGACACTTTAGTGCCAAAACTTTGACAAGATTTATAAATTCACTGTACTGTAAGCTCGGTACGTTTGGAATTTATATTTTGTAGAGAGCGGTAGACATGCGTCCGCACGACACCGACTCAAAACAAATACTGGCTGTGCGGCTGCTTACACAAGAGGATATTTTTCTTGGGTTTATATGGGGAATCAATGGGAGGGAAGATAATGGGGTAGGAGGGTGAGAGACAATAAACCAATGAAAAAGCGGGATAGAATGGGATGATATACTTTGATAGTGGGGCAAAATGGGATAGCGAGACAAAATGGAATAGTAGTGCAAAAGAGGATAACGGGATAAAATGGGATAGAGCGAGATAAATAAGGGCGGGATGGGGCACAATGGGAACAGGGGAATAATGAGAAGCGGGGCATAATGGAATGGCAAGCATAATGGAGAGCGGGGGATGATCTCAAAGAGGAAGTACTAAGCTTCGACAAATGGGGCGAGCTTGGGACAGCCCCGCATTACCAGGCCTTGGCACGCTAGGTTGGCCCGTGCTTGTACCGATGGCGTTGTCACCCTGTTTCCAGGGCTCGTAGCCCAGTTCCTGGCGACCAGCTCTGCACCAGTCTAGGCACAGAAGTGGTAACCAAGGCTCGGTGTTGCCATACGTGGGCCAGGTTATTGCCAGGACTGGTCTGAAACCTTGGTAAAACCCAGATTTTCAATTTATATTGAGGCTTGGCGACCAAATTTGGCCCAGTCTATGCACGAAACTTCTAACCAGGGCTTGGCATCGCCTAGCATGAGCCAACCTATTTCCAGGACTGGTCTAGAATCTTGGTAAAACCCAGATTTATAACTTCTATTGAGACATGGCGACCAGGTTCGGCCCATTCTACAACCAGCACTGGTATCCAAAGGCGGATTGAAGCGATCTTGGTGGTAGATTGGCCCAAGACTGGTTACCAAATCTCAATGTAATTGGTAAATCGGGGTATCCCCCAGACTTGGGGCTAGTCGTGGATTCAGTCTGGTCCAAGTTCGGTATATCCAGCTCTGAGGTACCAGCCATGGCTGTAGATTGTCCCAAGAGTGGTTGTTATATCCCAATGTGACTTGTTAATCAGGGTATTGCCGAGACTTGAGGCCTGTCCTGGCTACAGCTTGTTCCTAGCTGGGTTCAATCGACCCTTGGATACCAGTCCTAATTGTAGACTGGGACAAGCTTAGTCGCCAAGCCTCAATGTAAATTACAATCTGAGTTTTACCAAGGCTCTAGACAAGTTTTGGAAATAGCCTGGCCCACGCTTGGCAATCCGATATCCTGGTTACCAATTCTGTGCCTAGGCTGGCCCAAGGCTGGTCGCCAGGGACTGGTCTACAAGCCCTGGATACCGGGTGGCAACACCATCGGTCAAAGCAAGGGCCAAGCTAGGTGTGCCAAGGCTTGGTATCCGAGGCTGTCCCGGTTGTCAAAGCTTGGCACTTTCCACCTGGGTTATACTGTTCCGCTGCACACACATGCTCACACCACTAGTTTTCATTTGGTTTTGTATATACTTTGCACATTTTGATGCAATCAACCTACAGGGTGTGCCATTTGAAAATCTGCGCCTAAATATCTTTCAACAGAGCCATGGAACAAAGAATGTGTCAAACCAAAATTGTGGGGATCCGAGGACGCCATCTGATTTGGTCATTATTTCGTGTTTTCAAGATCGCGCTTGCAAGCTGCAAGCAAACAGAGCTTTTTTTAAAACGCCAACCTTAAGGAAAATTATTCATTTTGATAAGTTGTCGCGAAATTCTACTTCATTTGACAATTTAATCAATGGTGGCTCATTAATTTTGCACATAAAATCTAAATTGGTAATTTATTGTAATAAAAAATTGGCGTGTAGTGCCTAACGCGCCAGAGAAGTGAAACTCCAGAAGAGGAGTAACGCCAATTGCTGGCATACGTACTAATGATGCTATTGAGAACATTCAGGTCAGAATGGAAATAAGGTGTGCATAGAATTTAGATGCGATTAGATTTCGGATGATCCGGTTGGCCTAATCCTACATTACGCACATCATCTCCAGAGATTGTTATCAGAATTGAATTGATTAAGCCAGATGATAAATCTTCAATTCTAGAGGTTGGCCGGTGTGATCATGGTTGTTGTGATTGGGCCTTTTCGGTCTCTTTTTTTTAAGTTTCCGATAAGAAGTTATTGTAATCACCCCGAAAATGAAATGTCTCAGAATCATGAAATTTTTGTTTCTCGACATTTCACATGCTCCTGATACATTTCTAGCGCGGATTATGTGTGTGTGTGTGCCTATGTGCATCCGTATCCTTTTTTTGGCAACCGGTTCCTCTTAAAATGCTGGACCGATTTAACTTTTTTTTTTAATCGCCGCGTCTTCTGATTTTCCAGGTTTGAAAGAAGTGTTTTTGCAATTGTACCATTCGTTCAATTGTTATTAACAATTTAAATTGTTTATAACGCTGTACTTTAAGAATGGTGACACATACGAAAAAAAGGGTCAACCAAAAGTTGTTCCTCTCATGAAACTACATATTTCATTTTGTATTACTTTTTTTGCTAGGCATCATATTTTACAATATATTGATAAAAAAACGTAATAAAGGGGATTTGGGTTTGACCCTCTACGGGTCGAACCAATAACTTCCCGATCGTTCCCCCGTATATGTTATATACAAAATTTCGGTTTGTGTCTCAAATTGTGAACGTTTTAAACTTTTCAAAATTACCAAATATGTAAAATTTTATAATGCTCAAAATATAAAGAGATTTTTTAAAAATATATCCTTTCTTGCGAGAAACTTAGATAAACAATTCAATTTGTGAAAAACTATGAGAGTTAGCATAAAAAGTCTTAAAAAATCAAATGTGTACTTTTACGTGTGGAACAACTTTTATTCAACACCTCATTTCGTCTCTCTAATTATTGTCGTGATAGAGCGACATAAAGTATTCAATTTGTTAATAACAATTAACTATGGGTGTTGGCAAAAAAAGTGATACAATATCAAATGTACATTTTTATATGTGGAACGACTTTCATTGGACACTTTGTTCCGTATCTCTAATCGTTTTCAGGATCGAGCGATATAAACAATCCATTTTGTTAATAACAATTAATTATGGGTGCTCCAAAAAAAGTCATAAAACATCGAATGTGTATTTTTACGTGCGGAAAGACTTTCATTTGACACATTGTTGCGTATCTCTAACCGTTCTTGCGATATAGTTATCTAAACAATTGAATTTGTTAATAACAATAAACTACCGGTGACAGCCAAAAAGTTATAGAACATCAAATATGTATTTTTGTGTGTGGAACAAATTTGATTGAATAATTTTTTTCGTATCTTCAATGGTTCTCACGACGCAGCGATATAAACAATTCATTTGTTAATAACTATAAAGCCGGTCGGTTGATTATGTTCAAAATCTAAGCAGGGCTAAGTTAGGCGGAAATCTATCCAATAAGTATAAAAAAACCCAAATCGCATAATTTGTCTGGGAGAAATCGTTCGACAAAATTTTGCTCACATACGCACACACACACACACACACAGACAAACATCGACGGGGCTTTGGTTATTTCCCGGAACTCTGGAAAGGAGCGGTGGTCATTCCGATTCTAAAGCCCGGTAAGCCCCCTTCGCATCCGGTGAGCTATAGGCCTATCAGCCTCCTACCGGTATTGGCTAAACTCTTTGAGCGAATAATTTTAGCTCGTCTCAAAAAACCCATAAAAGAGTTACAACTAATGCCTATCAATCAATTTGGTTTTCGATCAGAACACTCGACCTGCCACCAGCTGGTTAGAATTACGAATGATATAAAATCCGCGAAAGACCGGAAAGAAGATACCGTTCTTCTTCTCCTGGACAGCGAGAAGGCCTTTGATTCTGTTTGGCCCACAGGCCTTATATACAAACTCCAAGGATTAAATGTCCCTAAATATCTATGTAAAATTTTACTATCATATCTCTCAAATAGATATATCCGAGTTCGAGTCGAAACTTCGCTTTCGAATACAATAGAAATTGTCGCGGGAGTCCCACAAGGGTCTATTCTCTCACCTGTTTTATTCAACTTGTACATTGCTTCTGTTTTTAGTAGAATTCCGAGAAATGTATCCATTGCAGGCTATGCTGATGACATTGCCTTGTACTCAGCTAGCAAATCGATAAACAAAGCTATTAGAAGAATAGAAAATGCTGCTTCTCTCACAATCAGTGAATTAACGAAATGGAAAATTCAAGTGAATGCTGCTAAAACAGAAGCAATCTTATTTACTAGCTCTAAGGCCAAGCCGACCTTAACTATTCGTAGTGATAAGATCACACCAACCGACTCTGTAAAGTAGTTAGGCTTACACATCGATTCCAAACTCCTGTGGAAAAAGCATATATCTGAAATCAAGGTCAAGACTAAAGTTATCTTAGTAAGATTGTATAATTTGCTAAAATCACCCGCGCTCAGTCAATCCCTCAAACTTACTCTCTACAAAGGGTTGATTAGGCCCATTATCACCTATGGTTGTCCTGCCTGGCACAATGCAGCGAAAATGCACTTGAATCATCTTCAAGTGATTCAAAATAAATTCCTACGAATAATAGGAAATTTTAAAAGAAGAACGACTATTGTGGAAATACACGAAACGCTCGGCATGACAACCATAGGCGAATTTATCGATAGAATAAATGAGACATTTAAATTTAAGCTACAATCCCATCCTAATCCCCAGCTTCAAAACATCAATATTGACATAAAATCCAATTGGTCCCGCTGACCACCTGTTTTGTCCCACCTTTCCATATAGCCTTTTCTCTCCCACCCCTCATGCACCCATTACTTATAAGGTTTTTTAGAAGTCATTTTTCCTTATATCGAGTCATCATATAAATAATCACAAATATCTGTAATAATGAAAAAATTAGGTTACCCTTCTTTCAAATTAGATATAAAGCCAACGGCTGGTGATCTAGAACGTAGCACTTAAGATATTAATACTGTATATAGTATGTATATATGACAAATGTTAATAAACAATTTTCAAGTCAAGTCAAGGCTTTGGTCAGTATTTGTTTTGAGTCGGTGTCGTGCGGACGCATGTCTACCGCTCTCTACAAAATATAAATTCCAAACGTACCGAGCTTACAGTACAGTGAATTTATAAATCTTGTCAAAGTTTTGGCACTAAAGTGTCAAACTTCAAAAATCTCAAACTTCCTCTGGCTCCCAAAAGGAAAGCCAAAATGACTCCTCCTGTGGAAGACCCAAAAATAACTAAAAAAACCGTTATTAAACCGTCAACTAGTGCGAGCTGTAAACCCGCTCGCCTCAACAAACCTTCAAACACTCCTGTCGGGCCACAACAGGCTCAAAAACAAACATCAGTGCCTCCAATAGTTATTGAAAATGACAAATTGGAGACCAAAAAATTAATCAACTTCCTGCAAGTCAACGCCTCAGACAAAAACTTCAGGATGGAATTCAATGGTAGTACCACCATCGTCCATCTACAATCGACGGAGGATTATAATAAAATCGCAAGTATCCTGAAAAGGCAAAATTTACATTTTTACACCTTCGGTCTAAAAAGTGAGCGTCCGAAGAAATTTATCATAAAAGGTCTTCCCGCCAGTTTTACTGAGCAGGAGATTGAAGCGGAAATATCCAAACACGGCATAAAGGTATTATCAGTCCGGCAGTTTGTGAAAACAAACAAGGACGGAGACAGCAAAGAGAGTAGGCCACTACCGGTGTTTGCAATTACGGTTGGGCCTGATGTAACCTTGAGCAGCCTCGCTGCTATTAAAACCATTTTCTATCATACATTTAAGATAGAAAAATACATCAAAACCCAACAACCAACACAGTGCTACCGGTGCCAAAAATTTGGACACGCAAGTCAGCACTGTAATTTAAATCCCAGATGTGTGAAATGCGCAGGCAATCACGACATCAAAACCTGCACCAGTAACTCCCTGAAGTGCGCAAATTGTGGTCTAGCTCACACAGCGAGCTATCGTGAGTGCGCCTCACGAACCAAATTTGTGGAGACTCATGAAAAAAGAGTCGAACCACCAGCACCAAAAAGAGCAGAGCGGGAACTGCCCGCTACCCCACACTCGGCTACGATGCAAAATCTGGAAAGCAACATCCATTTTCTCCAGTCTCCTCCAGTCCTCGAGCCTACGCCAATCTCTACTGCCACGAACATGTCCAGGCCATCCTACGCTTCTTGTTTTCCAACGATGGAAACCTTAAGAACGAATGTTGACGCACCCACCGCTGAACCTAGGACCATTCCGATGGAGACTGACGATCCGCCATTACATTTAAGTACAAGTAAAAACTTTATTAATACAGTGACACAAGTCCTTGATGACCTAAAATCCCTTAGAATTCTCGAAAACCTCTCAGAGATTAAGAACATGATCTCTAAAATCCAAAGAGCTGACACCCCCCTTGATAAAATCACAATCATCGCATCCTATGCATACCTGTTCGAATCCACCGCTGAACCACCCACGATCCTCCTACAAACATAATAAATATCTTAGCCATTAACATTTTTGCGCTCAAACTCAGTCTGATACCGGTACCCGCAAAACACTTTGAGCGAATAATTCTATTACGTCTCATAAAATCTATCGATGAGCTACACTTAATACCTACAAACCAATTCGGTTTCCGTTCAGAACACTCGACCCGCCACAAATTGGTCAGAATCAGAAATTCAAATAGATATATTCAAGTTAGAGTCAAATCACTACTTTCCGTTAAAACTCAAATTATCGCGGGAGTCCCGCAAGGGGATATCCTCCCCCGTGTACTATTCAACCTATACATCGCTTCTGTTTTTAACAGAATACCTAGAAATGTATTCATTGCAGGCTATGCTGATCACATTGCTCTGCACTTGCCTAGCAAATCGATCAATAAAGCTGTTAGAAGAATAGAAAATTCTGCTTCTCTTAAAATCAGCAATTTAAATAAACGGAAAATTCAAGTGAATGCTACAAAATCAGTAGCAACCTTATTTACTAGCTCCAAGGCCATACCGACTTTAACTGTGCGTAGCAATAAGATTACCTCAACCGTTTCTGCGAAATATTTAGGTTTACACCTTGATTCCAACCTCCTGTGGAAAAAACTTATATCTGATATCAAGGTCAAGACTAAAATTATTCTAGTACGATTGTATAATTTGCTGAAATCTCCAACGCTCAGTCAATCTCTGAAACTTACTTTATACAAAGGGTTAATCAGACCTATCTCTTATGGTTGTCCTGCCTGGCACGATGCAGCACAAACCCACTTAAATCATCCTCAATTTGTCCAAAATATATTTGTATGGATAATAAAATGGTCGGCATGCACAATACGCTGGGCATGGCAACCATAGGTAAATTTATCGATAGAATAAATTTGACATTTAAATTTAAACTACAATCCGATCCTAATCCCCAGCTCCAAAACATCAACATTGATAAGAAAGCAAATTGGTCTCACTGACCACCTGTTTTTGTCCCACCTTTCCATATATCCCTTTCTCCCCCGCCCCTCATACGCCCATTACTTATAAGGTTTTTTAGAAGTCATTTTTCCTTATATCGAGTCATCATGTAAAAATTCACAAACATTATAAAAATGAAAAATTAGGTTAAACTTTAATCATATTAGATATAAAGCCAATGGCTGGTGATCTAGAGCGTAGCACTTAAGATATTAATACTGTATATAGTATGTATATATGACAAATGTTAATAAACAATTTTCAAGTCAAGTCAAGTCAAGGCTTTGGTGTAGTCAGTATTTGTTTTGAGTCGGTGTCGTGCGGACGCATGTCTACCGCTCCCTACGAATTACAAATTTCAAACGTACCGTGCTTCTAGTACATTGAAATTTTAAATCGAGTAAAAGTTTTGGCACAAAAGTGTCAAATCTAAAAAACCTCAAAATTCCCTTGGCTCCCAAAAGGAAAGCCAAAACGAGTCCTCCGATGGAAGACCCAAAAAAAACAAAAAAAACCGTTATGAAACGGTCAAACAGCGCGAGCTCTGAACCAGCCCGCCCCAACAATCCTCCGAACTCTTCTGATGGGCCTCAAGACGCTCAAAAAAAAACCTCAGTGCCTCCAATCATCGTTGAAAACGACAAATTGGAGACCAAAAAGTTAATAAATTTCCTGCAAGTCAATGCCTCGGATAAAAACTTCAGGATGAAGTTTAATGGAAGTACCACGATCGTCCACCTACAAACGACCGACGATTACAACAAAATCGCAAGTATCCTGAAAAGGCAAAACCTTAATTTTTTCACCTACGGCCTTAAAAGTGAAAGACCGAAGAAATTTATTTTGAAAGGGCTTCCCAGCAGTTTCTCGGAAGCCGAAATTCAAGCCGAATTATCAAATCAAGGCATTAACGTACTTTCCGTTCGCCAGTTCGTGAAAGTAAACAAAGACGGAAATATTAAAGAAAACAGGCCTCTCCCGATCTTCGCAATCACGGTTGGCCCTGAAGTAACCTTGAGCAGCTTTGCTGCTATTAAAACTATTTTCTATCACACATACAAGATAGAAAAATTTGTGAAATCCGAGCAACCGACCCAGTGTTTCAGGTGCCAACGGTTCGGCCATGCAAGCCAACACTGCAACCTGAACCCCAGATGTGTAAAGTGTGCGTCAAATCATGACGTCAAAGCCTGCACTTCGAAAACTCTCAAGTGCGCGAACTGCGGACTAGCCCACACGGCCAGCTATAGAGAGTGTTCCATGCGCCTAAAATTCATGGAAACTCAGAAAAAACGAGCTCAATCGGCCAGGCCCAGCATAGCGCCACTGGAATTGCCCACTACACCTCACTCGGCCACGATCCAGAATCTGGAAAGGAACATCCAGTCCCTCCAGTCTCCTGCAGTCCCAGTGCCAACTCCGAGTTCTACTGCCAACACGTCCAGGCCCACCTACGCTTCCTTCTTCCCGACGGTGGAAACCTCGAGAAGGAATCTTATCGCACCCACTGCTGAACCTAGGACCATCCCAATGGAAACACATGTTCCCGAATCTCATTTAAGTAGAACTATAAACTATGTAATTACAGCAAAGCAAGTCCTTGACGAGCTAACAACCCTTAGAATTCCCGAAATCCTTTCAGAGCTAAAAGAGATGAGCTCTAAACTCCAAACAGCCCTTACACCAATTGATAGGATCACAATCATCGCATCCTATGTCCACCTGTTCTTACCCTCCTCAAACACACCTACGATTCCCCAGCAAACATAACCAACATATTAGCAATTAATATTTTTGCGCTCAAGCCTAATCTGGACGAGTTATTACACATCGTCCACAGAAATAACATCAAAATTTGTTTGATTTCAGAGACTAAGTTAAACAGCAAAACGAAGAAAATTAACTTCCCAGACTTCTCGCTGATCAGGGAAGACAGAACGGCCAAAGCAGGTGGTGGTGTTGCGGTGGCGATCCACAAAACCTTGTCACATAGAACTCTTCCGCATGATCTCCTGTCGCTCACCGAATACGTGGGAGTAGAGGTCCAAGTAAACAATAAAAAAACGAAGATCTACTCGATCTACAATCCACCGGATGTCTCAATAGATACAAACCTATTGAGGCACCTATTTTCCGATAGTTCTCCAACAATTATTGTTGGAGACTTCAATGCGAAGGACACTGCTTGGACCTCTGCTAGGCCAAACGAATCAGGTAAGATTCTCTCAAATTTTTTGACGGAACAAAAAATTAATCTGCTCTTTCCAGACGTTCCTACACACTACCCTCATAATTCAAACACTCCTAGTACTATTGACCTTTTATTAACAAACAACATCTCTATCATTAATAATTTCACCACACTTTCCGAATCTCCATCCGATCACCTACCATTGTTTTTCTCCCTATTTGGCCGACCGACCTCACCAGAATCATCAAAAATTTTAAACTACGCGAAAACCGACTGGAATAAATTCAAGGATACCTTAAATGATGAGATTTCTACACCAAACCCTACTTGTAACAACACTGAAGCAATAGATCAACACATAACACATTTCACCCAAGTCATTCAAACAGCCCTGGATTCCTCCACTCCCAAACGCTCAACCAAATCCACCCACACTCCTATCCCACCCGAAATAGCCTCATTAATAAAGCTAAAAAATTACATTAGGTCAAGATGGCAAAAAACCCGAAATCGCTACCTTAAATCCGAACTCAATCAGCTGATAAAAGAAATCAGACTTAAATTAACCGAATGGAAACAATCATCTTGGGACAACAAACTCAGAAACATAAACTTAAAAGATCACTCTATTTGGCGCGTAGCAAAATATTTTAATAATACCGGTAAACGAAAAATCCCCACACTAAAGTCAAACAACACACTCCACACAGAAGACCACGACAAGGCAAATACACTCTGCAGACACTACGCACAAATACACGAAATATCGGCCTCCCGAGGCAACAAATCCTTTGAACAACAAGTCACAGGTCATGTGAGAAAGACTATCCTCAAAGCCCCTATCGAAACTCCCATAAAATTCCTCACGAATCCCCGTGAAATCACTTCCGCTATCAAAAAACTAAAAAATAAATCTGCCCCGGGTGTGGATAATATTCCCAATATAGCACTAAAAAACCTCCCAATTAAAGCAATAAGTTTACTAACAAAGATATACAATGCATGCCTCCTCAGACAATATTTCCCGGAACTCTGGAAAGGAGCGGTGGTCATTCCGATTCTAAAGCCCGGTAAGCCCCCTTCGCATCCGGTGAGCTATAGGCCTATCAGCCTCCTACCGGTATTGGCTAAACTCTTTGAGCGAATAATTTTAGCTCGTCTCAAAAAACCCATAGAAGAGTTACAACTAATGCCTATCAATCAATTTGGTTTTCGATCAGAACACTCGACCTGCCACCAGCTGGTTAGAATTACGAATGATATAAAATCCGCGAAAGACCGGAAAGAAGATACCGTTCTTCTTCTCCTGGACAGCGAGAAGGCCTTTGATTCTGTTTGGCCCACAGGCCTTATATACAAACTCGAAGGATTAAATGTCCCTAAATATCTATGTAAAATTTTACTATCATATCTCTCAAATAGATATATCCGAGTTCGAGTCGAAACTTCGCTTTCGAATAAAATAGAAATTGTCGCGGGAGTCCCACAAGGGTCCATTCTCTCGCCTGTTTTATTCAACTTGTACATTGCTTCTGTTTTTAGTAGAATTCCGAGAAATGTATCCATTGCAGGCTATGCTGATGACATTGCCTTGTACTCAGCTAGCAAATCGATAAACAAAGCTATTAGAAGAATAGAAAATGCTGCTTCTCTCACAATCAGTGAATTAACGAAATGGAAAATTCAAGTGAATGCTGCTAAAACAGAAGCAATCTTATTTACTAGCTCCAAGGCCAAGCCGACTTTAACTATTCGTAGTGATAAGATCACACCAACCGACTCTGTAAAGTATTTAGGCTTACACATCGATTCCAAACTCCTGTGGAAAAAGCATATATCTGAAATCAAGGTCAAGACTAAAGTTATCCTAGTAAGATTATATAATTTGCTAAAATCACCCGCGCTGAGTCAATCCCTCAAACTTACTCTCTACAAAGGGTTAATTAGGCCCATTATCACCTATGGTTGTCCTGCCTGGCACAATGCTGCGAAAATGCACTTGAATCATCTTCAAGTGATTCAAAATAAATTCCTACGAATAATAGGAAATTTTAAAAGAAGAACGACTATTGTGGAAATACACGAAACGCTCGGCATGACAACCATAGGCGAATTTATCGATAGAATAAATGAGACATTTAAATTTAAGCTACAATCCCATCCTAATCCCCAGCTCCAAAACATCAATATTGACATAAAATCCAATTGGTCCCGCTGACCACCTGTTTTGTCCCACCTTTCCATATATCCTTTTCTCTCCTGCCCCTCATGCACCCATTACTTGTAAGGTTTTTTAGAAGTTATTTTTCCTTATATCGAGTCATCATGTAAATAATCACAAATATCTGTAATAATGAAAAATTAGTTTACACTTCTCTCAAATTAGATATAAAGCCAACGGCTGGTGATCTAGAACGTAGCACTTAAGATATTAATACTGTACATAGTATGTATATATGACAAATGTTAATAAACAATTTTCAAGTCAAGTCAAGCTTTGGTGTAGTGAGTAGAGTGTCTGCCTACTATTCTAAAGGTCCCGCGTTCGATTCCCGCTCACTGCAAATATTTTTTCTGAAAAATATTTTCTCACGGACTTTCGACCGACGGCAGGAACATTCCATGTGTGCTATCGGCGGTGTCCATGAAGTGAGACCGTGAGGCGGGACCGAACGCGACCCGTCGCGCGGGGGGGGGGGAGGGAGGGTTCCATCGTAGACGCGCGCCATCGTATCACAGGGGTTTCTGGAGGTTTACCCTGTGATTAGAAATACGATGAGCAGAAATGGCAAAGTCGGCCCCACCCGCAATGGGTGGGTACTCTGATCCGTAGTATTGCCCATGAAGTAATGCCTACCAGCGGTTACGTGGGTGAATACGAATAGAGAAAGAGTAGAAAAAAAAAAAGACAAACATCTAGCTCAAAATGGTTGGAAACGTTTCTAGGGGTCATGAAATGTGGAGATCAAGTGAAATTTCCAATTTCGATTTTCCGACCCATAACAATAACTTCCCTAAGATCGGGAAGTTAATAATCGATCAATAGTCGAATTTGCGTAACTGATATACAACTTGACTTCATACGTGTATCGTTACACACACACACACACAAGTCGAGGGTCACACTTACGTCCCATTTACTGTTTTTAGTAAATTAAGTTGGTAGAGTTGAATGCCTATGTTTTGATGGAGGACAATCCAACCATTTGTCATTCTGATAATTAGCCTTAATCAGCTCAGCCTACTACGCAAATGATAAATTGTTTCGCGGTTAAGCGGATCAAGTTCAGATTAAATAAGCCTTGCCGCAATTTAGAGGTCACTGAAAATTGTTTCCGTCAAATCAGGTTGAACTCCTACAAAATTCAGCGGTCTACCCGCGACACTCTGATGGAGTTTGTTTGGATAAGGTGGTCTTAATATGTAACTGGAGATTCGCCCAGCGACCGTCACTTTGGTCCAGGTTCATCAAGTTAACCTGTTCTCCTACTGCAAGGTTCGCTCAGAACGAAGTCATCGTGTGTATTATGCAATCATATATTGATGAAGTGGAAAAAATTTCACCAGAAAATATTCGATTCTCCACAACATTGCGACGGCTTCAATTGATTGATTAACTAATAAATCGGTTTTAGTTTTAGCCGTACCTGATGTTTCACGAATTAATCATCAATCAGTATGTATAAAGTGCAAAATACTCACCATGTTGTAAATTCTCGTGGAATAGAGGCCCAGTATTCCACTTCTGTCCTACCTTAATAATGATTATGTTATCTATAGACCTAATTGTCATATATCAAAAATATTCGATAATTTCAAGGAAGCTTCCCACGTTTTAATCGCCGAAAATGGAAAAATTCCAAATAAAATTGGTTCCGCTGTACGATGTATATGCAAAGAAGTTAAAAATTTCCCAAAAAATCTTGAAACTGTTTTCAAGGCTTCCATACCACTAGACGGATATATTTAGAAAAAAAAAGAAGAATGAAATCGGTCGCACATACGGACCTACACACATACATGCAGGCACGCAGAGAGCTGTCATTGAAAATTTGTCAGAAGCATGTGAACCGTCGAGAAAAGTCCAAATTTCATGATCCTGAGATAGTTCATTTTTGTTGTAGTTACTATAACTTCAGTGTCGAGAAAGACGGACAGATATGAATAGAAGGAAGCGAAATATGGAAATGCGCGTTTGAGACACACGCGGACGGTCTCATTATGTAAATAATTCGACAATTACTGCTGCCACTCTATATGTCCCTTGGTCATAAAGTCAAGGTGATAGATCTGTAGAATACGGAAGTGGCGTACTGCCCAGTTTTACGAAATAACCTCATTAACAGATACGTTGCAGCCTATCGGGTACTAATTCACATGAAACTCATGGAATTCTGTCCTCAAAATGTTTAAATCACTAATAGAAAATCTATCAATTTCAACCCGCAAATTTGTTGTGTAACTGTATATTACGTTACAAGTACGTAGAAGGGGGAATATATGGCTCATTCTCCCAAATACCGTCGAGGTTTTGACCACTATGTTTTAGCATTGAACTGAAAGGTCTACCATCGCATACCATCATTTTTAGAAAAGTATTATTTTAAATATTCAAGTATTTAAGTCTAACTATAGCTGAGTAATCGCCATTCGTTTTTTTCACCAATTTTTTTCTAAATTAATTCTCGCAGCTGTTAGGATTGGATCACTTTTTTTAATAACAAATTCCATTGGTTGATAACGAATACCTTTTTTATACCAGTCCCCCGTTTTTCTTTTTATTTTGATTTCATAAAGTACATACTTTCTTACATCTTCTGTGAAATTTTCACGCTGGGCCCGCGACTAGAATAGACCGAAACAAATTACATTTGATCTCTGAAAATCCATATATTATTGCAAATTTGATAGCGCGTCGATCCAACTGTGCCACATCACCGATGGCCTGAACATCTTGTAATCAGGAGATGCGGTAGCATCTCTAGCCAAGTAAGCACCATCATGTGTAGAACTGGTGAGATCTACCGCACTCCTATATACGCCTGAAGGAGTTCGCTCAATATTCCGAAATTGATAAAACAGTCAATCAGTGCATTTGACAGGCTGTTTTGCCCCCTGCACATAATTCTATATCCTCTTCATTATAAGCAATAAAATAAAAATGTTCCCCGTAATTTCAAATTAATAATAAATAGGACGTGAGTGTGACCCTCGACAGGTCCAATCAATAACTTTCCGATAGTCTGTGTGTGTGTTTTTTTTAACTTTCCCATTTTTCGGAAAAAACATACACCCACACATATAACCCCCGCTGAAAGTGTATCAGGAGCATGTGCAACGTCGAAAAACGTAAAAATTTCCTGATTCTGAGACATTTAATTTTCGGGGTGATTACAATAACTTCCTATCGAGAAGTTAAAAACCGTTGCCCCCAAAGTTTCACCGAGCCACCGAATTGGTGTGGACATTGTAGTGTCGATAGTGCGCACACGGATGTGAAGCCGTGTGCACTAGAGATGTGTGAGTCAGCTGGTCGCTTGACTACGTAGATGATCAAAGAGGATTGATCTAAGTAGAGGCTCAGTCCTATGCGTTGGGGTGACGCCAGCACAGCGGCTATTGCCTACCCGATGGCAGAAGTTCAAACAGACCTGCCTGAGCGGGTAACAAGTCAGTTGCAGTCCCGCTGTCAACGGAACAGGTCGCACGTGGGGCTATTGCTCGACCAGCCCCCATATACAGATGCATGTTTTGGCAGGTGCAATTATGATAATATTGCCTATATATTATCTATATACTAATGGCTGCATGGGTACAGGTATGAGGCAGGGGGGGGGGGGCGGTGTGATTTTAAGTACCGGGGCAAATATCAAAATTACAATTTGGTATGTGGTAGCGTAGCAACATCCTCCGCGTTTCTATTTTTTTTCAACCCAGATTAAGGGGTGAAAGGGGTTGTTCAATAGGAAATTCAATTTCCTATCCAGCATCCTTTGCTTCATTCCTTAATCTTGATTAGAATAAGAGATTTGTATTTTTAAACACCGGGGGAATCTGAAAAATTACAATTTGGTATGTGGTAGTGCGGCGAGATTCATCTGCAGTTCTATTTTTTTATATCCAGATTACGGAATAAATAGGATGCTCGATAGGACATTGAATTTTCCATCGAACAAACCTCCCTTCATCCCTTAATCTGTAATGAAGCAAACAATGTTACATAGGGGATTCAATTTCCCATCCAACAACCCCCTCTCCTTCATCCCTTAATCTGTGTATAAAAAAAATACAACTGCGAAGGGATGTCCCCGCCCCCACATACCAAATTGTAATTTTGATTTCCGCTACTCAAAATTTCACACTACTTAGAAATACACAACCCTCCCCTCATGCTTGTAACTATGAAGCCATTAGTATATAGATAGTATATAGCCAATATGATCATAATTCCACCCGCTAAAACATACATCTGTATATGGGGGCTGGCCGAGCGACGTCCTCACGTGCGACCTGTTCTGTTGACACCGGAATTGAAACTGACTTGTTACCCGCGCCGGAAGCTGTACTTGGCTGTCGAGTCTAGCGCCACCTCTGCCATGGGGTAGGTACTAGCCGCTCTGCTGGCATTATTCCAACGCGTAGAACTGAGCCTCTACTTAGATCAATCCTCTTTGGATCTGATGGGAAAAACATCAGATCAAAAAAATGAAAATTATAATACAAAAACTGAATTTACAAATTCAATAAGAAAAAAAAGTACTTGGTGCACGCTGTAAGGACGGGACTCCACCAGTGCATTAGTTGAAAATATTACAATTGCGCCACTTGGTGGATGGCGGCACGAAATGGAAATCAAAGGACCAGAGGAAAGATGAGTTGGTGGAAGCCGCAAGACAACTTGGATGCGTGAAAAGTTGCGCGTGCAATTGTTCATGCATATCAGTTGACTTTATGGTCACGATCATGGAAGTCTACCTAAAGTCCTCTTTTCCGCACTAAAATCGGTAACCGGAAAGTTGTGAAAAAATAATTGAAAAGGAAAAAATAAATATAAAATGACGGTGAACAAGAGAATAGGCTCTCGCATACCGGATAATTATATAGACTAATATGGCAACACCATATTCAACTATTATGTTTTTGGGAGCCCTCCTTAAGTTGGGCGAGAGCATTCTTAACCGTTCAATCCTAACTACAAAATAAACTACCTCAATGAAGTTAGTCCCTATACGCTTCATTGTCATTTCTGCTGTTGGCAAACCGAACGTTATCTAGAATAACTACTTAAAGAAAAATTACCATTCGTAGATTTCGATTTCTTGCGACGCGAATATAACAAAAAAATTCTATTTGCATCGTACCACCAATGTATCTGAACCGGATTTATCCCGAAATCAAAACGATATTAACGGAAAATTAAAATTTCTAACGCAATGATTGTCAGGAAAAAATAAGTATCTAATAAAGAATATCCCGCATTGTTAGTATATTTTATGTTTCTCAACGCACCAACAACTCGTATACTATAGTCCTATTTATTTCATTTGAAAATTGTATACTTGCAGTCTTATTCAATACTATGAGACCGGCTTTTTTTCAATTGACCTCAACATCTAGGTCGATTAGGTCGACAGATGCGACAATTTGCGTCACTAATCTCACGGTTTAGATTACTCGGCCAACAATTGTTGTAAAAACCATTGCCGCTCTCATTTGATATGCACTACTTGAGAATTATGCAACCATAACTATTAAAAAATTGCCTAAAGTCCAGTTCATTGAAGAGAAATGATGATATGTCTTTTGAGAACTTCACCTTCTGTGTAGTTTTTATGCATCTTCATCTCTCCTTTATTACTACAAGCCTGAACGCGCGCTGCATCACGATATGAACTTTTGTGTGTGTGTGTGTATGTGCGTCAGTATCTTTTTTTTTGGCAAACGGTTTCGGCAAAACCGCTGAATCGATTTGAACTTTTTTCTTTTGATCGACGCGTCTTAATGGTCTCCAGGTCTGAAAGGAGGGCTTTTGCAATTGTCCCATCCGTTCAATGTCTTTTAACAATTTTAATTGTTTATAGTGCTGTATCTCGAGAATGGTGGCAGATATGAGAACCCCCCATGGAAAAATATATATGAATTCATGTACGAGAGAATATATCATGATATATCAGATATATCTGCTATATAGCACGTATAAGAAAAATGTAAAAGTCATATATGAAATAATTATAAGAGTGATCTATTATGAGCATTTACATTACTCCTATATGCAAAATATAGAATAGATACAAACAAAATATACGTATGAATATATCATTGCAATATAAATGTGAGCGTACATCACGTTTATAAAAAATATATAAATAATTTTGTATGTTATTATATAGTACGCATATACTAGACGCATATGTTACATTAATGAGTGATTCATATAAGACCTGTACATGG
Source organism: Asobara japonica (assembly GCA_026005395.1). Taxonomy (NCBI): domain Eukaryota; kingdom Metazoa; phylum Arthropoda; class Insecta; order Hymenoptera; family Braconidae; genus Asobara; species Asobara japonica. Next base: position 90,072 of record BQMI01000069.1, read on the forward strand.
CTCGTGTAAGAAATATGCATGGAAAAATATATCTAGAGATGTAAGAGATCAATATAACTGATGCATGGAGATCCATGTATGCCACATATATATTCTGATATATAATATAGATGCATTATATAAATGGATTTCTATAATTCATGTATCGAATTATATACCAAAAAAGTGTAGTGCTGATACATGATTTGTTTATCTATTACACAAATTACATATAAGACAACTTATATATTTTCATATATGGTGGGCTTATGCGATTGGTATATAGTTGTTGTGTTGAGTATATATCAACCATCACCTCATCGTTACATGCGTTATATAAATTCACTTGCATGAAACATACATCAACCAATGTGCTACAAAGAAGCATGAGTCATATACGAGCGATATATTGTGTATATATGGTGACGTACACCACTATATATGAGACATCCGTACGACTGTCAATATAAATGTCCACCCGCATGGAAAAGATTATATGGGAAACATATACTATTATAACATATATATCATATATGTCACACATACGTCACGTATATGTGATATGCATCCATGGAGATCCATGTATGTCACATATATATTCTGATGAATAATATAGAGGCATTATACAAATTGAGTTCTATGAGTCATGTATCGAATTATATATAAAAAAAGTGTAGTGTTCATATATGATTTGTTTACCCATCACACAGTTTACATATAAGACAACTTATATATCATCATATATGGGAGGTTTGTGCGATTGGTATAGAGTTGTTGTGTTGGGTAAACATCAACCATCATCTCATCGTTATATGCGTCATATAAATTCACTTACATGAGACATACATCAACCAATGTGCTACAAAAATGCATGGGTCATATACGGCGACATATACCACTATATATCAGAGATCCGTGCGACTATCATATAGATGTCCACCCGGACGGAAAAGAATATATAGGAAACATATTATTATAACATATGGAACATAAATATCGTATACATCACACATACGTCACGTATATATGATATACATATTTTTTTAGGTTTTCATATATGCCAGAAACATATGTCTCATACATGCTTCAAATATGCCATTTTATATGTGAAATATATTTTTCAGGTACATATTTTTCTATGGGTGAAACATGTATTTCACCCGTTTTTTGCATACTAAATATTTTGCCGCAATATATGTATGTCATGTAGTTCAGATATAGGCGAAATATATTTAGACCTATTTTTTTTCGTGCGGGTATGCTGGGTCTATATGCAAACTTACATCATCTTTCTATGTGTCATCTGAATTCACTTGTACGAAGGACAAGTAAAGTAAAGTGAGTTTTTATATAGGAGTTACACATGCATGTTTGTACACTATATGGATTCTCCCTATCAGATATACATGAAATAATATAATATAATATAATAATATATTACACCGATCAATTCCTGATGTATAACCCATGTATGGAAATAGTATATTATGCCACCAGGCGATGAGAATATTATCTGACGAATGTGGGTTATAATCCGAGCCGAGGGCGAGGTCATATTATTTATTGATAGTAATAAATTAAATAATTGACATCACCTACGAGCGATTTCTACATTTGTTTTTTAGGTTATAATAAATAATATATAATTTTTATAATTCAAATATATCTGAGGAGAATAATTAAACTTGGCCACCCCGCGATGTCGCTGATTCCACTTATGATATCAAATCAATCACTGTATATTTTACTTGATACAAAGGGGACGAAATAGCTTTTTAAAAATATAGGACTACTGACATAAAAGAATTGTCGGAAAGAATTAAAAAATGTTCCAATACTTCAGTCACAACAGAAAAAAAATCTTTGACTTTAAAAATTGAATATTGGAACAGATTTTTGACTTACGCTGTACCCCCTCCATGGTAGGTGAACCAGGTTGTTTGAATCATCAACGGACACGACCGATAGGCGCCATAACGTATATTTCACTAATGTGTCGTGCTTCATTACGTGAACAAAGTGAGTGTTTTTACAAAACAACAAATCCAGGAATGGGGGAAAAAAGTGCAAGCAAAGTGGTCGAACAAGCCAAGTAAGTATTTCAGTCATCTTTTAGAATTATGGTTCGGTCCAATACGTGAAATTGATGGCATCCTTTTTTGTCACTCATTGATCGGGATTTCTGTGATACAAAACACGAAATAACGGGTATATAGATGATTAAGAAAATTCTCAAAAAAATGAAGTACATAATCCAGGCAGAATTGTTGGTTTACAATGTTTCCTATAACCTCAATTAATCAACCAACCGTGGAACTGGACACATCGACTCATGTGTTGGTTCCCTTTTACGTGATCAAGAGCAATGAAAAACTAATTCATATATTAGTCGTATGATAATTTTATATCAGAAAATCATCAAAATTATTATACAGGTTATGGTGACTGCTGACATTACATTTGTGTATGTGGAGGTACATGAACGTAATTTGCATCACTGCTTATAATGCCTTTATTATGTTCTTGTCAGGAAAACGCAGGAGCTACAAGCACTGGTTGTATGGGTATCAGGTGAGGATGCAGGGACATACACCAAGGGAATCTCCACGGAGTGAATCAAGAAATTCAATTATGAATCCTGGCTGGCTGCTGATCCAGAGAACGAATATGACATTTTGTACGTTGTCGAATGGAGGGATGGACCCAAACCACCAGGAGGATGACCAACGTATGATGCCAAAGTGATAGAAGTTTCAGGTACCTACTGCTTTCATTGAAACATGATTTGTCATGACAATTGGGGTTTGGGTGAATAAATTTTTTCGATTTCTCTCATGGGAAAATGAACACCTTGAGAGATAGATTTGAAAATGTGCTGAAATGTTTCGAATTAAATATAAAGAACATGGAAAAATCTTTTTCATATTCTTCATCCGCATTTCATGCATGAATAATCCGTTGTCAAGTAGGCCACTTATTTTCATCATATTCACAAATTTTTGTTGAAACTCTCATCACTAGGTTTCTATATTTCTAGGGATTTCCATGACTTTTCTCATATTGCTAATATCATTTTCAATCCCAATGTTCTCAATTTTTTTCAAATAGAAATGAGCACTGAAAATGTGAAAAAATTAGACAGATAGGAAAGAATCGTGATAGAGATATACATATCATTTTTTTCGTTTTTTTTTCTTCTCTCTTTTCTTCAGAATAATTCCGGTTGAACTCATTGATGTTAGAAATGTAGAAAAATTGATAAAAGCCGAGAAAAACCGAGTGCGAAAGATTGCAAATAAATTTGCGAACATAATGAAAATGAATGGCTCATTTCGCGAAGAATTTTGAGTTGGAAGAATATCCTCTATGGAAAAATATACAGGGTGACCCAGTTACAACAGTCCACCTGAATAACTTTTGAAATAAGGGGCAAATGAAAAAATGTTTCATACAAAAGTTGGAGCTTCATTTTGCATGACCTCGCAAGCTGCAAGCACAAAGCTCATTTTTTAAAATGGAACCCACATATTTTCTTCCTACAAAACTTGTTCCTCTTAACGCGGCGTTTTCAAACATATGCTCAGTTGAATCCGAAATTTATGTATGTAATAAGGTTTTGAATCAATTCATTCGATTTCACTCTGAAAACACAGATTAGTTTTCCCGTTCGTTGATCAACAAGCTGTGGTCGAATGTAAACAATCAACAGTATTGAGGTAATCCGAGGATAGTTATTAGGACGGTTCATTCATTTTGACAATAAGTACTCTGAACAGTACAGAATTAAACTCGAGCTTCATTCGAGCAGTGAATGGTGAAAACATTGAATATCTGCTTTGAAATATCTTAGTTCTGTGTGCAACTTGATTCAAAACCGTATTACATGCATAAATTTGGGATTCAACTGCGGAACTTGTTTTTATTGTGTTTTTACCGTAAAATCAGAGGAATCGGCATACATGACCATATGTTTGGAAACGCCGCGTTACGAGGAACAAGTTTTGTAGGAAGAAAATATGTGGGTTTCATTTTAAAAAATGAGCTTTGTGCTTGCGGCTTGCAAGCGTTCTCTGGGGAAGTCCCAGGCAATCGCAGGTATGAATGAGCACGTGATGAAAAAAACGCCATCATCTCTGGATGTTATACCTGCAGCAATGAAGATTGAGAAAATCGACAATTTGAAAAAATCCAAGGACAAAGCTAAGAAAGGCATCAAGGAAAGGCAGCCTCTATCGAAGAACAGCACACAACAAGCAGGAGGAAGCGGCCCCATAACACTTGAAGGACTAGCGCAAAGTAAATAATAAATTTTGTGCTCAGTAAAATGTTATATTTTCAGTATTCTGTTAATTCCATCGAGAAATGGACCACTTGCATGAGTAAAATATACGATAAAATCCAGTAAAATATGAGATAAGATATGGGAGAAAGATAGATATTCATCTAATGATTTACAGAATATTTGAGCTATTCTATGTAACGATTTTTCCGTCCACATAAATAAGTAAAATATAAGATCAAAATTAATAAAATAAATATGAAAGATGGATATGATTCAGATATGAAGAATAGACATTTACCTAATGGTTTACCGAATGTATAAGCTCTTCCATGTGAAGATTTTTTGGTCCACTTGAAATATACATGAAGTTATATAATTTTCATTCTCAGAATCCATTAATTTTGTAGTTTCCATATTTCCGATTTATATGTTCCCATATATTCTCCACAACTTCGACCTCTTAGGGAAGGAAATTTTTTTTCATGCAAGAATATATCGAAATCGCACAATCTCATATATATTTCAAATATTTCTCGATGAGGATCACTCACTCCAAGGTGATATATGGAATATACATAAAGATATATAATTCATATTTCCGTTTCATATATTCCCATATACACTTTATAACCGGGGTGAAATATAAAAAAAAATATATTTATGATATAAAAAATATATCGAATTCGCACAATCTCATATATATTTCAAATATGTCTCGTGGGGGTCACTCACTCCCCCGTAATATATGGAATATACTTCAAGATATATGATTCTTATTTCCAGGAAACATTACTTTTATATTTTTCATATTTCCAATTCATATATTTCCATATATTTTTTATAACCTAGTTGGAATATAAATAAAATATATTTGTTATATAAAAAAGATACCGAATTAGCATATATCTTTCAAATATTTCACAATGGGGGGCTACTCACAACAACGTGACATATGGAATATATACGAAGATATATGATTCTTATTTCCAGGACACATTACTTTTATATTTTTCAATAACGATGACTCACTCCAGATGATCTATAAATTATACATCACATTATATATCAAATTTTATATAAATTATACATCAAAAATATAAACGATGGGCCTAGTGCAGGTACGGTTTTTTTATAAAAATCATACACATAAATATATATGGAATATATATTAATTTATATGATAGCATATATACAAGATTATATATCTTCATATATTTTTAATGTATCTACAATATACCATGTAGTGAGAATTTGACATATAAAATATATGTAAAGATGTATCATTCATATTTTTTTAAATATATTTTTGGTATATTTTTTCATACTTCAAATATATATACCTCAGCTATATTTTCATGTATACATAAATATATATTTTTCCATGGGGGACAAGCGTTCAACGAAAGTTGTTCCTCTCGTGAAACTACATATTTCATGTTGTATTACTTTTTTTTGCTAGGAATCATATTTTACGAAATATCCATAAAAAATCATAGTAATCGATCAATAGCCGAATTTGCGTATACAACATGGCATCATACGTGTATCGTCACACACACCCGCCCACACATACATGATCGGGAAGTTATTGATGTGACCCGTCGAGGGTCACACTCACTTCCCATTTATATTTTCTGCAATTATCGCGGATATATAAAAGTTTCGACACTGGACAAAAAACTTAATAAATTAACAGAACGTCGAAAAATATTCTGTGTATATAATTTTCAATAACTACAAAAGCTATGACAACATGAGCAATTGTCATACTTTTCAAAATTAAACCCAAATCCATATCTCAAATATCGATGTTTATCGATGCAATCAACGATTGCCAACCAACTTCACGATGTTATCTGACAAATCTGGTCAAGTAATAAATGAATGACGATTGAAAAATAAATCATCTCCCGATTTTCGAGATATTTCGACTCTAACGATGTTCATTTATATGTATGCGCTTCCTTGGGTAGGATTATGCACAAACATATGATCACTGCGCGCACTCAGAATGTTCCTCTTGCCTCGAAGGACACCTTGTAAGCGAAGAAATTTGGATTACAATATTACAGGCTTTCTTCAATAATTGAGAGAAACTTTCCTCCCCAATAAATTGCACGAGTTGTGCCAGAAGCTTGCATAAATATTTTTTATCGTGATTATCGTGACATTTGTTGCCAAAAGGTCACATATGATACACATATTTTTCTTCTAAGGTAGCAGAGTATGTTTCAAATCTTACCATGTGGATTTCAGCGAAAAACTGTGAGACCGTTTCTTCTTGTTCCTCCCAAAAGTCCAGAACTTCTTCTTTCCTTCCCTCTCTCCTTCCACAGCCGATAATTTGTGACTAATTTCTTCATTATCGTCCTTAAAAGGATTGAGATCCTCCGGATAATCGTAAATAGTGATACTTGGTCGTCTCAACATGACGGAGCCTTCTGGCAGTAGCTGGATTATCGTGTTACAATTACGTTTGCGTCTCGATTGATTTATAATTACCCTTCATTTGTGAGCCCGTTTTCTCTGGCACCTACAACATAAAATAATCTATCATTATTTTCATATGTGTATTTTGGGGAAAACATCCAAAAATTATTTCTATTCACTAGAAACTTTTTCGGATTTAATTTAATTTCAGATGGGATTATAACATTGTTTAACCGCGCAAGTATCGTTCCATATACATATATGGACCTATTAGATTGCCCTATAGAACAAGGCATCTCATAATATAGACTCTAACTCCGAGAATTAGAAAAAACTCCATATCGAGATAGGAATTGTCAAGCTTTAACAAATGGGCCGCGATTGGGACCATCTTGGTTTACCAAGACTTGGTACACGTAGGATGGACCAGTCTATGCCCGGGTATCGCTCTAAGCTTCAGCTGTTCAGGCTGTCCTACTCTTTGCTGCTATCTGTAGACTAGCCAATCTAGACTGAAGGATGCCCAAACCCTGAATTTATTGCCACAAGTATAAAAAAAATACCAATATTTCCGGAAAAATACGCTGGGTAACATACATAATTGTTTATTCAATGTTCAACCGAGAACTTATTAAAATTTATTAAAAACTATCAATTAATTGGTCGTAACGCCAAGAACACTGATAGTTTCGATGTCAGTGGACCAATCCTATTATAAAAAGGAGAAGGGGAAAAAAATCGATATTATATCGAAACTATCGAATAAACGTAAGCGTAAGACTGAAACCGAGGCGCCGCCACCGTTTCAGTCCGCTACTACCAGTTCGGACTACTACGTCACGATCGTTCTCTTCCGGATAAACTCGGGTCATACGACTGCGCCACGATCGTTCTCTTCCGGATAATTCATTTCCGGTGCCTCAGTTAAAAACGTTTCAAGACATTTATATCGCGTGTGCGTGAATCCATTAAAAATTATGGCAGGAACGAATATCAAATACACCAGTAGCAAGGCAATTGATCATTTCAATTCCGGGGCTACTTTAATGTGAGTATTTTTTGAAAATATTACCGAATTAAACAAAAAAATATTATTTTACTGGAGCCTCTCTTTTAACCTCTCATCCAGGTGTTCTAACGAAGCATTTTTTCCGCGTGTTATAAAGCAAGATCGTTTTTTTTCTTTTAACCTCCCATTACACGTGTTATAACCAAGCATTTTTTCCATAAAATTTACAGGCTATGTTGACACAAATTACTCCCAAATTGAACAAAAAATTATTATTTTACTGAAGTATTTTAACCTCTCATTGCCGCGTGTTTTTTCTAACCTCTCATTGCCGCGTTATAAATGAATTTTTTTGTCCAGGAAAATTACAGGCTATGTTGACACAATTGAAGGGTTGAGGGAGCTTCCCAAATCACCTTCAAAATTTATTTACAAATGTGTCCTGAATAATTTATTTTATTTATTTTATTTATTCAACATAAACGCCAATCGGCTTTATACATAAAAATTTAGTAAATGTATATAATGATCGATAATGCACAAAAGTGGAAATAGAGGAAATTGCACGTAATTCGAAACCCCGGAAAAATTAACAATCAGATAATAAATTCTTAACGGAGGAAATGAACGAAGTTCTTGAGCCACCAAAGAAGTTCAACTGCATACAGTAGTCATTGACCACCTTGGCCACTCTGTTTAATGGACTATGTAGAACGTAATTCTTAGATGTTTTAACGGTGTGAACTAAACGGCTCTGTCGCAACCCTGTTCGAGGACAGATAAACTTCAGAAGTTCAAGAATATCCGGCGAGACAATGGTACCATTGACCACATTGTAGAAAAATGACAGATCTACGTACTGACGTCGACTGAAGAGGCTATCCAGCTGGAAATCCTTCAGGACACGTTCGGGTGTAAGAGTGCGACCCTTGCGATATTCAAATGCACATATTGATTTGCAGAATTTATGCTGGACTCTTTCTATCCTGTTGGTGAGCGTCTCTGTGTATGGGCACCATACAAGAGTACAGTATTCTAGAAGTGGTCTAACCAGGGTGATGAAGAGGTGTACAAGGGTGTGAGCCTCATCAAAGAGCCTCCCAGACCTAACGATGAAACCCATAATACGAAACGCACGACGCACCATGCCATCCACTTGGTCAGCAAAGGTCAATTTACCATCAATTATGACTCCCAGATCCTTCATTGTTGAGACTACCCGGAGGGATTGACCGCCAAGATGATACGAAGCAGGGATCGGATTCGAGGATCGTGAGAACGTCATACAGGCACACTTCTCTATGTTGAGGCTAAGTTTGTTGTTCAAGCACCAATTCCAGTAACTCAGACTGTAGAGCAGTAGTGTCATTCGAACTTGACACTGAGCGAAAGATTTTTAGATCGTCGGCATAGAGAAGGAAGTCAGACTCGATGTTGTCACCGATATCGTTGATGAAGATGTTGAATAGAATTGGTCCAAGATGCGATCCTTGAGGAACACCAGAACTCACGTCAAACTCCTCCGAGATGTAGCCATTCACTCTCACCAGAAGACGTCTACCTGTCAAGTAAGACTGGATCCAGTCCAGGGCCTTGTTCCGGATTCCATACAGTTGAAGCTTTCTAATTAATATGCCATGGTCCACGGTGTCGAACGCCTTACTAAAATCCGTGTAAATGGCATGGACATCTCGGCCCTTGCTGATAGAACTTAGTATGTAATTGGTGTACAAGAATAAGTTCGTAGATGTAGATCTACCGCTAATAAAGCCGTGTTGATTATGCACGATTATATTACTGAATGCTGCCGTAACCTGTGGGCATAGTAGCGTTTCAAGAAGCTTTGCTAGCGCGGACTGTAAGCAGATAGGTCTGTAATTGTTTACCATGGATCTGGGTCCATTTTTATGGATGGGGCTTATGTAGGAAGTCTTCCAAATAGTCGGGAAAGATCCCGTCTCCAAAGACTTACTAAAGATATGCGTGATGGGCTCACATAATCCAGCAGCACAGTTTCTCAGGAAGAGGTTTGGTAGACCATCCGGACCTGCGCCCTTGTTGATGTCCAATTTTGATAACGCCTTATAGACACCGTCATATTGGACCTCGAAGAACCCCAGATTTGCATCATTGCCGCATTTATTGACCTCATCTATGGCCTCTGGTACCTCAGGATCAGTCTCATGATAAACGCTTTGGAAAAATGAAGCAAAGAGGTTACTGATGTCTGTGCCATTGTCAGCCGCTCGATCTCGCCAGAATACGGTAGATGGAATATCCATATCGTTCCGCCTAGTATTCTTAACAAAATCCCAGAAAGCGCTAGGATCGTTGCGTATGGAATTCTCCACGTTACAAACGTAGTTCTTGTAACAAAGTGAGCTGAGCCTTTTACATTCGTTCCTGTAGTTACGAAAAGTATTATAATTTGCGTTCGTTTTGACCCTCTTATAGTTAAAGTGTGCAGATTTTTTTAGCTTAGTCATGCGAATTAGCTTATTGGAGAACCAACAAGGATAGTTATTATTGATCTTAAAGTGAATAGGAACAAACTGCATAACTCCTTCGTTGACCTTATTGTAAAACCAGTCAACCTTGGCATCGATAGATTTTAATTTGTACAGGTCAAGCCAGTTGGTTCTTAGGAAGAAAAGATTAAGTGCTGGATAGTTCCCCTTTTTGAACACGTAGGAGGGAGCAGGTTTAGTAATTAAGCAGGGTTGGAAATCAAGGTTTATATCCAAAGCAGGATGTTGTATGTCCTCCACAATGATGGGGAGACCTTTGTCCACACATGCATCGATGTTGCTAAAGCAGAGGTCCAGAGTTCGTCCACGGTCATTCAGGATATCATTGAGCTGTTTACAGCAGGCAAAATGCATGTTCTCGTAGAGAAGCGCCGAGCAATCATCTGTAGGGTAGCTGCTTGGAAGATTATAATCCCCAAGGATTAGCAATTTAGAGTTTGGGTACTTACCTCTAATATCAGCAACAGTAGATAGATGAATCTGGTATAGTTCGGGGGCCGATGTCGGGGGAATATAGACACATCCCACAATCAAATCGCATTTGTGACTTTTAATTCTAATAAAAATTTGTTCCAGTTTTTTCTCAGCAATAGGAATCAACTCAGCAGGAATACTGCGTTTAATGGCGATGAAAACACCTCCACCCCGCTCAAATTTGCTGGTAGATTCATTCCTATCTTTTCTAAAAATAGAGTACGTATTATCAACAATTTCACCGTCAGAAATTGAAGAATGAAGCCAGGATTCAGTGATGCAAAGAATGTGATAGACACTACATGCAGAAGCAGTAAGCAATTTATTGAGTTTTGTTCTCAGACCTCTCGTGTTCTGGTAGTAGATTCGCAGCGACCGCTGCGTCCTCGTGGTTCCCTTGGGGCCTTCGAAATGATTTGTTTACAATTCTGGGGGTCCCATTGACATATTTGATGGTTTTGTTTAATACTCCGTTTTTAACGAGGTTTTCCAATGCAGAACGGAGTTCTCTCAGATGAGATTGTTGCAAGGGGGTCAGATCTGATTTGAAAACGATGTTGTTGTTATTAGCAGGTTGGGATCTTAGCAAGCATTTGGCACTCTCGGCTGAGGGAGTGTCTATCAATAGAGGACGATTTTTACCAGCAGTAAAACGTCCCAGTCTGCGAAATTTAAGATTGGGTACGATGTCGGATAATCCCTGCGGAAGAACGGCGGCACTTTTATCACGATCGTCGGATAGTCGTTCGGAGCCTTCAGATTTATTTGACTCCACGACGTTCAGGGCAATGACCTTGCTAGCACGGTTTTTACGCTCGTTCATTTCAGCTATAATCTCTTCTGTGTCGAGGGCTGACCCATTGTTGACATTCATCTTAGATTCAATTTCTTTAATTTTTTTATCGAACTGACCCTGCTTATGGTTTATGTCAGTTAATTTTTTACTCATGGAATCGACTTCATTTTTGATTAATGCCAAACTATTTGTCATTTCCAATTTGAAAGGAACAAAATATTTTGCAAATAGTGTCTCCATTTGTGCTAAAAGTTTTGCATCGTGTACCGGCGCTGAGTCGTCACCAAGGTGCACACTAACCTCACTATTACAACCGTTGCATTTCCACGTAGCTCCTTTTTTTTGTATATTAGCAGCAATTTTATTAAATTCGGTTCTGTCCATCCCGGTACACTTAAAATGAATCCAGTTTTGGCAATCAGAGCACAATATACGTGAAGAATTTGCGGCGATGTTTGAACCACAAACGCCGCACACGTGGCGGTTAGGTGACATCATTAAAATATTAATTAACGAAGGAGAAGCGAATGAGAGTATCAAAATTATCAACTAAAATAGTCTCCCGGGCCAACAGACCACGCATAGCACAAATAAGTCAATTGAAAGTCACTAGTTGATATTGATAATTGAGAAATCTCTCGGAACACTTTCAGGCATATACACCTCACCTAACCTCCAAAGCCAAAAAATAATAACGACAACAGGAGGGTTCGCATCATTTTTTGGGGAGAGGATGCTTTGAAATACAACAAAGAACTTGTGATGTATCAGGTATTTGGATTTTTCTTGAGAACAATGTTTTTTTTTTCGATTTCCTAGAGGACAGTTTATAAATGATTTTACATTGATTGATTTTCGAATGTACAATTTTGCAATTCAAAATATCATATTTTCGTTCTAAAAAAAAAAATGATGAATGATTTCAAAATTTATTTTTTCGGAATAATTCAAAATATAAATATCGATAAATGATTTCCTAATTTACACTCTGAAATATGATATTTTCTCTAAAAAAAATTGATAACTGATATTATAATCAATTTTTTTCTGTTGAATAATTCTATAAAAATTATTGTTTCTCTTATTATAGATCCTAAAAATCACTGGGGGTGTAATAAAAGAGGCTAACGCTATGTATCGTAGGTCAGGAGACCCAATCAGTGACAAGGAGTTCCAATTTGGACGTGGGAGCACTATGGAAGTCCTCGGTACTTTCAATACTACTAATCCTGCAAATGGGGGAGAAACAAAAGTGATCACTTATTTGCCAGTTGAGATGAAGGACGTTTGCACTGCTCGCAATCCAGTGGTGATCGTAGGATTTCTGAAAGAACATTTCAGGAGCATCCCAACAGCCAACGGTGCCAGCTATGGGTGTGGCATGCTTTGCACCACCTCACACAGAATGTCTGTCCACATTGCCACATTTGTCCTCAGAGATGATCTAATTGAGGGACTCCAAATTGAACTTAGAGGAACAGTTGATCGAAGAGGAGATTCGTTCATCTTGAATGCAACAACAATGGATCAAACCACAATCATCCCTGGACTTACAATGACTGAAGATGAGATGGATGAAGCTGTTGAAGCACCCCCTCTTATGCTCAAAAGATCAGCAATGGTAGAGGATTCATCAGAGTCAAAGGTACACTTGAATTCCATTGATTGTTTAAAGTACCATTGGGCTCAATTAATTGTCTATCTGATGAATTGTCCTTTTTTCTTTTCAGAACTCAAGAATGGATTAGTTTTCATCAAAAATGCTCTTCAAATTCATCCCAGTGAGTTTTATAAACGTACTCTCCGTACTTGAAATTCATATATATGGCGAGAGAGGTCCTAATTCTTCCAAAGAATTTAATTCATTATTTATATAATTATGTCTCAAGATAATTCAAAAACCTGTGGAGTTTGCACTTTTTTATTTTTTTTTTAAATTTGCAGTTGTTACTTTTTTCTTTCATTCATGATTTTTACTAATTGAGAAGGATTAATCCAATTTTTTTAGTGGCATCAATGTAACAACTACAAATGTCCATGACTAATTTGTTTTTTTAGTAACTATGATATAATTCACATGTCGTTACGGTAGTTGTTGAAAATGTCGGTGAATATGTGAACAACGATTGAAAGATTTGCTTTATATCACAACCAACAATACGTTGGATAAGAAGAGACTCGAAGTGTTGCATGTGAGCTTCTATAAACTAAGTCGAAATTTGCAGTTCTTATTGTTTTTTTTTTCATTCTCATTTTTAGGATTTCTCATGACTGAGAAAAAAATCCGATTTTTCTTTTCTTTTTTTTTGTGCCCAATATTGATACAAAAAAAACCTGCAAATTTTTGTTATTTTCTTTGTATTCAAAAGTGTTTTGAATGACCCTGGCAGTTCCACAGCGACGTTAAATAACACCATCAAAAAAAAAAAAAAAAAAAAAAAGTGTTTCATTAATATTTTCAGTATCATATTTTTTACAAAGTAAGACAAAGAAACAAATGACTGATAAAGATATTATAATGGCGCAATGTGATTTGAAGATGTTAATCAGTATTTGTTGGTGATGTTGAATACTTCTCATTGAAAAATATCAGTGATATATTTATTGATAAAGGGTTGCATCAAATAATGTAAAGAATTACTCAAGAAAAGAGCGTACGCCGTCAATTAAAAATATAGAAATAAGTATTTTGTTTGGAAAAAGAAAAAAAAATAAACGACGATCATTGAACGTTAGAGATATTATAATGGCACAATGTGATTTGAAAATGATATTTACTATTTGTTGGTGATGTTAAATACCTCTCATTGAAAAACGTCAGTGATACATTCATTGATAAAGGAATGCCTTATATAGTCTATAGAAGTACTTCAGAAAAGGTGATGTCAATTAAGAACGTAGAAATAAATATGTTGTTGGGAATTGAAGAGAACAAAATAAAGTAGAGTACACGCATCCATGCTGTAAATTGAGGTTAATTGAATTGACGTTTATTGACGGAATGATTTCATCATAATTTCTACTCTTCCTTTCGAAGCCAATCAACCTTAATGATGTATTAACAATAATCTACTTTGGAAACTGAGGATGCGTTGTGCGCGTATGAAATTTTATTGTGTGAATTTTTCAAAAAGTTTTTCTACACCTGTCATTAGCTACTACAACTGTCAGTTGCTTTAGCATTGTTGATTATTAGCAGGACATTATAGTAAAGCATTTGTGCAGTGGAAAGTTCTGCTCAACAAGAAAACAAATAGGAATATCGTAAGTATCACACTCAATTCTTAATAACATAATAAATATCAATTTTTTATTGAATGAACTCTTAACCCTTAATCGGCACCCTGGGTCCATTGGACCCGGGCCTCTTTTCAAGCTCCATTTAAGTGCCCTAAATTTTGAGAAATGAACCAAGTGTCGATATCTACCGTTAGTTGGCAAAACGAACTGTCATGAAAGTCGGTTATTACGTCGCGGAAAGCGTCAGTGTATGTTCAGCAACTGTTGAAAGTTGACGTCTCGAAAATCCCGGGTCTATTGGACCCAGTGTGCCGTTAGTGATTGAAAACCAGTTTTTTCAGAAAAATTTTTTTAGTGAATTTTGTGTTTTTTTTCGCCAGTTTGGAAGGTAAGAGTATCATTTTATATAAAATAATTTTTCTTATGGTTATGTGATTGATATTTTTGGTGTGCAGATGTCTTACAATTTGCGGCAACGTATCTTACGAGACGAATTACTCCAAACGCAGTATGACGATGATGTTGGAGGTCAAGAGAGCGAAAGTGACGGCAATGATGGTTCTGACTATGTGCATGAACCAGATACAGATTCTACAGATGAAGAACAAGAGCAAGATGAACTTGCTGAGGAACAAGAAAATGGAGCTCCAACAAAGAAAATGCGTACGCGAGAAGAAGAGGAGGATGCACTTCATTCTACACCACTTGCGGAGAGATTACAAAGTCACAGGAGATCTCGTGGAAGACCACAATCAAAATTGTTTGGGAAGGGAGGACGAGGTAGAGAAAAATTTGTTTGGAGCCTAAATGCATCGACACGTCAGTCCGGTAAGTTTTCGGAGCAAAATATGTCATAGAGATATTTCAGTTTTTCGTGAACAAGTAATAATTATTTGTGTGACTAAGTAAAAAGTTAAAGTCAATAATTTTTTCCTACTTTTTCTTCTTTTCAGATCGATCAAATACTACGTTACCTGACTACACACCTGGCCCTATTGGCGATGCTGCCAATTTACAAAGCATGCACGAATTCCGGAGCGTATGATTCACGGATGAAATTATTAACATCATCGTTGAATGTACGAATGACAAAATACTTGAAGTCTGCTCTGAACTTACCGTTGGCAATAAACGTTTACAGACCTACCATCGTTCGATTGACGCAGTAGAAATGAAAGCCAATTAATGTCATAAAATGGAATAAATTTGCTCGAGACATTGAAAATTACGATTTTCGTAAATACCTCATAATATCGATATGGAGAACTGCAAATAAATACCTTTTTTGAAAGGTCCACTATGATACTATTTTTTTCCTTAAAGTATAGTATCTCAAGAGTATCACATTCAATTTTTAGGTCTTAATATCAAAATTTGCATTACTTATGAATTTTTAAGTAAAAAAACACGTTTAAAATTTTTTTTTTTTACGATTTTTTTCAACTAACTAAAAATTAAATAATCTCTACAGATACAAATGCATTTAAGAAAGGACACTAAGAAGTACTTCAGAAAAAAATTTTATGGAAAAATACCTAATACAGGCTGTGCAATGGGCCTTGAATACGCCCGGGTCCAGCGGACCCAGTGTGCCGTTTACGTTCGGGCGCGAAGGTGTGCCGATTAAGGGTTAAAATTGTTCTCTTTTTTTCCAGCTCAATCTATGGATTGGTGCAGGGCCGAATCAACAGTGCGGTCGATTGGAGCAATACCGAAGTTACCAAATACCAAATACCAACGAAAGATCTACCTTAAATATCAGAAATCATACGAATATCAATAAAACTAATACCGAAATTATCATAATACAAACAATCCACAACATTAAACGGGAGATAAGCATTTGAAATCATAAAACAAGATCCATTCAGGGTTATTGATAAGATTGTAATTTGCCTTAAAGAATAAATCCGTTACGAAATGTTCATTGATTTTTTTCTAAATTGGTAATTCATTTTATTGTCTTTCAACACTTTTTTTTGGACATTCAGTGAATTGTAATTGACAAAACAACCGACTGTTGTTATTAGTGAAATTTACGGTGAATCAACGTATTATTATTCATTATTGAGTATTTCAATGATAAATACAATAAAGATAATTCTAAAGAAATGAGTGCATCGTGAATCGAATTGAAAATTGTCCCTTCCTCCTCATATTTATTCGTTCTCGTCTCCTCTTATCTCATCGATCTGAATTTGAAAATGCCTAGAAGAAAAACGCAACGTACAAACGAAGAAGAGGAAGAATTTCAAAAACTAAAACGTGCAAGAAATGCAGCATATCGGCGTGAATATCGTGCGAAACGTCGTAATCAACAAAACGATTTGAATCACTCGCTCTAGGAGCCCAGTACCTCCTCTGAATCATTAGAGATCCAAGTTCATAGCGATGTCCGTCAGAATGCAATTGAATATGAGAATGAGAAAGAAGAAGAAAAAGAAGAAGCAGAGAGACAGAGGATTCGACGTGACAAAAATGCTGCATATCAACGCGAATATCGTGAAAAACGTCGCAATCAACAGCATAATTCCAATCGAATGATTCATGAATTTGATTCTTCCCTTCAATTCTCAATCAATCAGCGTTCTGGCAATCTTTATCAAAGTGTTTCTGAACCTAATGTTTCCCATCATAGGAATAATAATAATAATACAGTCGTAGAACTGGAAATTCCAGTCATCTTACCATTGAATGACCATCCCACTATAGCTGCAACTTCTAACAACAACCAATCCCATTCATCAGCTAGAAATCGATCGAGTATTTTTATAATACTCCAATACAAGAAATCGAAGAACACTACATTGGGCCAATGAACATTGTTTGTTGCCATTGCCAGGCTAAACATTTTGAGGCTGAAAAAGTACGCAAAGATTCGTTTCATGATTGCTGTAGTCATGGAGTAGTTGCCCTTGATCCTTTGCCCGATCCACCAGCTCTTCTACAAGACCTCTTCAATGTTACTCATGAACAGTCTACACATTTTCGTGAACGTATACGTTGTTACAATAATGCGTTTGCATTTGCATCGTTTAATGCTAATTTAGTTGACTTCTCTGACCGGAGACCTGGCCCAATTTGTTTCAAACTGCATGGGCAAGTGTATTATCAGTTCAATAGAAGCCTTTACCCCGCATCAAATGAAATCCGTCCTATGGCCAACTGTTTATACTTCACTAAAATGAGGCTACGGATATACGGTGCAATTTAATGTCTACGTTAAATCGTGAGGTAGTTCGGGCGATAGATGATTGCGTTCGACAGTATAATTTATTCTCTAAAAGATACCAAATGATGCATGAAGAACTCCAATCTATGAGAGAGCTCAATGCAGAAAACGAACCCGAAATGCAATTAATCTTTTCACTTAAACCTGGAATGGACCCGCGGCGATATAATGTACAAAAAATTAATGAGGTAGCTGCCATTTTTATTACCGGAGCCGATGGTGCCATTCCAGAATCTTACGTTTCAGTTCGTACCAAAGCAACAAAAGAACTTCAATTTATCAATTCCGTGGATCCTAACGTTGAACCGTGGATTTACCCTCTGTTCTATCCACATGGTACGAAAGGCTGGAATGCAAACCTACGTTGCGTAAATAAGCCAAAGAGAGTATCACGAGCTGCATACACAAAATACAGAATGGCCGATAGAGACGATAACGTAATCCTGAAAGGAGGACGATCGTATCAACAATGGGTTGTCGATAGTTACGCCAAAATTGAAAAGGATAGGTTAAACTATTGCAGACTAAATCAAGAAAGTTCACGCAGTGATACATATCAAGGCTTGGTAGATCATTTACTACGCCGCGCGGATGATACTGATTATCAAGTGGGAAAAGTGGTCATCCTCCCATCACCATTCACAGGCTCACCCCGTAATATGTTACAGATTTATTAAGATTCAATGGCTATTATAAGGAAACTTGGTAAACCTGTTTTATTCATCACTATGACTTGCAATCCCAATTGGACTGCAATTAAAGAAAATATCAGCGGACGAATGGCATCTGATCGACCAGATATGGTATCACGAGTTTTTGATATAAAGAAAGAAGAACTAATCTATGATGTAAAAAAAAATTGTTCGGTGAAGTATGTGCGTATGTTGAAGCAAAACAGCAAGATTCTTACACCGGATGCTGTTGATAAATATATTTGTGCGGAGATTCCTGATCGACAAATAGAGCCAGTTCTTTATGATATGATTAAAAGATATGGCCCATGGACCATGTGGCAATTGGTGTAAAAATGAGAAAGGGAAATGTACGAAAAAATTCCCAAAAGAGTTTCACGAAAGTACGACAATGGACGACAATGAAAACGGATATCCTACATACTGTCTAAGAAATACCGGTTGTTATGCGCGTTCTAACGGACAAACGACTGAGAATGCATTCGTGGTTCCTTACAATGCGCACTTATTGAAAAAATTCAGATGCCATATCAATGCAGAAATCGTTTCTAGCATCAAATCCGTAAAGTATCTATATAAATACATATATAAGGGCCATGATTCAGCTTCTGTTATTGTGAGCGATGCTAATAATCAAAATGAAATTCGCCATGATGAAATACGCAATTTCATAGATACACGATATGTATCGCCAGTTAAAGCATGTGATAGAATCCTGGTAGACCAATACAGCACAAAAGTCATTCAGTCATAAGATTACCAGTTCATTTACCAAATCAACAAAATATAATTATCAATGATAATGACAATGAAGACGGTATGAGAGCTGCTTTAAGAAAAACGAGTATGTTGGTTGATTACTTTTCGTTAAATCAACGGGATCCAGAAGCCAGGAATTATACGTACGGGGACATTCCTTCCCATTTTATTTTCAAGAAATCACCTCATACAAATGAATATCTGTGGGAAAAACGTAAGTCCTATTTCAATGTGATTGGGCGAATGTATTCAGTGAGTCCAACTCAATTAGAACTATTCCATCTTCAATTGTTATTAATAAGGACTAAAGGTGCTATAAGCTTTGAAGATCTCAGGACAGTTGATGGCCAGTTATATGATACACTTCACGGTACATGTTTAGCGTTGGGGCTGATTGAAGATGATGAAGAATGGGACCGTGCTTTGACTGAGGGAGAAGTCTGGATGATGCCACATCAACTGAGAAATTTGTTTGTACGTATTTTGATATATTGTCATCCAAATCATCCAGAACAATTCTGGGAAAAATTTAAAGATGCTCTCTCTCAAGACTTCCAACGCAATCATAATGAATCCGAGTCTTACAAGAGAGCATATTCTAATATTAACGCACTCCTCATGAACGAAAAATCGAGTATAGATGCATTTCCAACAATGCCTCAGCTAATTGAAAGTGAAAACGATTTCGATGACGACAATAATGGCGAAATGTCAGTTGAAACACACACTAGCATTGGTCAAAATCAGTACAATCGGTTGAATATGAAACAAAAAGAAATTGTTGACAAGATTTTCAATATAGCTATGTCTACTGAAGAACTACCATGCTCCTGTTTTTATATCGATGGTCCAGGTGACTCCGGAAAAACATTCGTCTACACAACTTTGTATCATTTATTGAAAGCTCAAGGAAAATCGATTTGTACAATGGCTTTTGTAGGTATTGCAGCAATTTTACTTCCTCAAGGGAAAACGCTGCATAAAACTTTCGGTATACCAGTTCCGCTATTTCCTGATTCGGTTTCTAACATAAAAAGTTAATCAAAGGACGCCAAATACTTGAAAAACGTTGATATTTTCATTTGTGACGAAGCCCCTATGGCCCCCAGATCTGCGTTGGAATTAATGGACCGAACATTGCGTGATTTGATGAATAACGCTTTACCATTTGGTGGGAAAATTATGTTGCTAGGAGGAGATTTCAGGCAGTTACTACCAGTTACTCCCAATGCTACGAGATGTGAGTTGGTCAATTCATCGATCAAATTCAGCCCATTATGGAAAAATTTCATAATACATGCATTATCTGAAAAAATGCGAGCTTTACCTGGAGAGGTTGAATTTGCAAAATATCTCTTATCTTTAGGTGATGGACATTTGAATGATAGTGACAATAATCTATTACCTCCAGAACAATGCATAACAGCGAACACCGATGATTTCGTAGAAGTAATATTCAAAAAACTTATTGAAGAACGTCGATTCGGAGACGTAGCGAAAACAGCTGTATTGGCCGCGCGGAATGTTGACGTTGATGAAATTAATGGTAGAGCAATCAAACTTTTGGATGAAGCAACTGAGCGGATTTATACAGGTATCGATAGTGTGGAAAATTGTGACAATGGAGATATCGATGATGCAATTTTACCAGAATATTTAAATACACTCAATCCCCCAAATTTCGCACCGCATGAATTACGATTGAGGAAAGATTCGATAGTTATGTTACTCAGGAATTTGAGTATTAATGAAGGTTCATGCAATGGCACCAGGTTACAAATTATACAACTTTCAAATAATTTCCCACGATGCCGGATATTGACTGGAGACATTGTATTCATCAATCGTGTAACATTATTTTATGAAAATATATTCCCATTCACTTTTAAACGACGCCAATTCCCAATCAAATTAGCGTTCGCAATGACGATCAATAAGAGTCAAGGGCAAACTTTTGACAAAATTGGAATCGATCTCCGCAAGGATGTTTTTAATCATGCACAATTGTACGTTGCATTTTCAAGAGTTCGTTCATGGGGCTCTCTTCGAATCTTTACGGGGAATGATATCCAATTTAGCAAAAAAACTATGTGTATACAGAATTATATACTTGAAAGTCAGATGGAAATGTTTTCTCCAATTACGTTCGTTATTCGACATCTAATATCATTCAGAGATCTACAATTTTGGAAGAATATATTTATCCATTATAGTTTGGAATCTTCATCATGATTTTATGCTTTTCTATGCGCCTACTAGAGTAGGAAAATGAAAGAAAGGAAAAGGTAAAGAATTCGATAAAGTTTCGATGTATCGCGAATAAGCCGCCATTTCAGGTCAGCGCCAATAGGAAGGCTCTCGTTCCAAAAAAAACCGCAGGGGGTAAAGAAAACGATTGTCTACAAATTATGAGCGAGAATTAATGGTCCAGAGCGGATAATTACTCCGGAAAAAAAATGTTGAAGCTCCATTATTTTCATATGTCACGAAACGATCAGCTGTTTTTCTGAGGTCCGCCCCATTCTGCGCGCGCAGCCCCCTGGCTAACGCGGGATGCGCAGTAAATTCGAACTGATGCTAGGAGAGATTCCCGTATAATTTCAATTATTATATTCATATTTGATATATATTCGTTGAAACCAGATTGGATAATTACTCCTACCTTTCTGAGTAATTATTATTTTCCCTATTGAATTAATGTGTATGTATAAGGATTAAATGAAATATCTCCTCATTTGATCTAACTCATGAATGATTTGTTATTATTCCCATGTTTAAATCCGCCCCATAATTGACTCTTAAAGTGATTAATTAATAAAATTGGAACTCTTTTCTGAACTGGTCACGCGAGTCAGTTCGAATTTACTGCGCATCCGGCGTTATTCATTACTGAGGGGGCTGTGCACGCAGAATGGGGCGGACCTCAGAGAAACAGCTGATCGTTTCGTGACATATGAAAATAATGAGCTTCAACATTTTTTTCCGGAGTAATTATTCGCTCTGGACCATTGGTTCTCGCCTATAATTTGTAGACAATCGTTTTCTTTAGCCCCTGCATATTTTTGTTTTCTGGAATTGGTCCACTTCTCGGTTAAACATTGAATAAACAATTGTGTATGTTATTCAGCGTATTTTTCCGGAAATATTGGTATTTTCTTTATACTTGTGGCAATAAATTCAGTGTTTAAGACCGGGTTGACTAGACTACTGCGGAAACTCTAAGAACGAAATGAATGGGATGCGAGTGTGACCCTCGACGGGTCGCATCTATAACTTCCCGATAGTCTGAGTGTGTGTGTGTGTGTGACGATACACGTATGAAGTCAAGTTGTATATCAGTAACGCAAATGCAACTATTAATCGATTATTCCGATTTTTCATCGATATCTCGTAAAATATTATGCCTAGCAAAAAAAGGAATATAACATGAAATATGTAGTTTCACGCGCGGAACAACTTTTGTTTGATACTTTTTCTCGTATCTATCATCGTTCTTGAAATACAGCGTTATAAACAATGAAAATTCTTAATTAAACGATATCTCGTAAATTAGCGCAATTATGGAAAAAAGTAATTAAATATAAACTATGTATCTTCATGTAGGGAACAACATTCGTTGGAAACTTCCTCTATCTCCTACGGTTTTTGTAATACAACGTTTTAAACAATTGAAATTGTTAATAACAATTGAAATTGTTAATAACAATTGAAGGAATTGTGTTTTCGACTTGACACTCCTTTCCGCTCTCCGCAACGGCTAGATGTAATTTTTGAAAAAAAAACGAAATTTAAATCGGTCGAGCTGTTCAGGAAAAACCGTGTCACAGAAAAATTCTCACATACGTACATACATACGCACACACACACATTTCCTTGAAAACGTGTCAGGATGATGACAAACGTCGAGAAAAGTGAAGATTTCATCGATCTGACACTTTTCATTTTCGGGGTCATTACAATAACGTTCCCTATCGGGAAGTTAACCAGACGTATCAGCCTCTTAACACATGGAATTGTCGACAGCAACCTATGTTCCGAAAAAATATTCTAGGATACCTTCAGCCCCTGCATAAACCATATAAATATCTTAGCATTGGATGTTTTTGTACTCAAACGAAATTTAGATACACTAGTACATATCTTTGATCACACTGAATTATAATTGTGCTTTCAGAAACAAAGCTAAACAACGAAATCAAAGAAGTCCACATCCCTGACTTTTCTCCGATCAAGGAAGACAGAACGGTTAACGCGTAAGGCGACGTGACGGTGGCTATACACAAGTCCCTGAAATACAAAATTCTTCCGCTAGATCTCCAGTCCCTCATCGAATACGCGGGAGTTAAGGTTTAAGTACAGAATAAAATAACAAGAATATACTCGAATTACCCCCGACAAAATTGCGGAGACGTTATTTTTGTTGTTTCCGAACCGGACATTCCAAGATATTGCAGATTCTTCAGGTGTTAAATCATATAAAAATCTTGATAGTATTTGGCGAAAGGTGTACCAACACCTAAAAAATCCCCGAGATGTCTGAACTGTCGGAAAAAATTGCAGCCATTGCTACTATATATTTCGTCGCCATCCTCGAAGGATTCGCACTGTATTTGAGTTTCGTGCTGCACAACATCATAACCGAAAGCCTTTGACATCAAAGTTGTTGCGGAAATTAATATGGAACCTGACATTGAAAGACAAACACACCTTGCCCCAACTACCCCAAATTCACAACTACTACGATTGCAAACACCTGGGATATGTGAAACACCTCCTAGCCAAATACGACACTACAAAATTTTCCACTGGTGACGATTCCGTGCGCGTATACAAATGCGCATCTCTCCATGAACCCACAAATTTTGGTGTTGACGATACGCTATTTACATCCATCGCAGATATTTCAACTTCTGGAGAACCAACACTAGGGATTGCATTTCGAACAGCTCCTATGAACTTGACGGACACTATAGTTGGCTTCAGCAAGAAGTTCCACAGTGAAGACGATAGGCCGGTTGCATCGCCATCAACTGCTATAATAATTCCCACAATGTCTCACGTGAGTGCCCCATCGGCAACACTAAAAATTGTTGTTATCACCAAACATGCCGTGAAAGTGCGCATTATTCGACGTGACGAAAGTGATTCGGATAAAGCGAGGTCATCAGCCGTTTTGCCATCTCATGAAAGCTCACTGGATGAAGGGTTTGCAAGTGGCTTTGATGATTCGCTAGAATATACTGCAGCGGTTCCTACATCCATACCAGCAGTGAATGAAAACCACAGTTACAATTAAGAAACGAAAATCATTCTCGTTGCAGACCGTGCCAACCATACGAGATCAAACCTTCACCATTACTTCTACTTTCTTCCAAAAATATTGGACAGGAAAGTATAAATTATCGAAAAGCTGGGCCCACGAATTAACAGTAGCTTTGGCGACAGTTTCCAGATACAACGGATGTGTTCTCAGTTTCAGCGGCCATGAATGTACACCCGGAGAAAAAAACCGCTTATTTTTTCATGTTAATACCACCTGCGCCAAGATCCAATGTACATCATTTTGATTTGAGATAACAGTTCCCATTACGTTGAGGAGATAGTTGACGAATTATTACCAAAAACAAGAACGATTATAAAAATGAAATGGAATAATAAACCATGGTTTGATGAAAAAATTTTTTGATGATAAAAACTAGAGATATGGCATTCAAGGAAGTCAAAATAACATTAGATGATAGTAAATATAAGAAATTGAGAAATCAAGTGGTCAATCAAATAAGAGTGAATAAAAGAAAATATTACGAAAATACAATTGAAGAAAATGGACACGATGGTAAAAAATTATGACAAACATTGAAGGAATTGACTGGAGACAAAAAGAATAAATGTAAATTTGATCGAGTTTATATCGAAAATTATTGGGAGTCAGATGCTATGAAAATTACGAATAAATTGAACAAATGAGTTGGATAAAAATTACACAGATATTTGGACTATGTTTAATCCGTTAAAAAAAGATGAAATGGATAAAATCATGAAAAACCTAGATGTCAAAAAAGGCGCACAAAATATGATTAATCCAACAGTGATGAAGTTGTTGTGGGCATGCAATCAAGAC
Source organism: Asobara japonica (assembly GCA_026005395.1). Classification (NCBI taxonomy): domain Eukaryota; kingdom Metazoa; phylum Arthropoda; class Insecta; order Hymenoptera; family Braconidae; genus Asobara; species Asobara japonica. The sequence continues at coordinate 115,614 of BQMI01000069.1, forward strand.
ATTTTCTTGTTTACCATCAATAATTCAGTAAAGTTAGGACATGTGCCCTCTGAATGGAAAACATCCACTGTCACACCAATACAGAAAATTGAAGATAGTTTACGGGCTGAGGATTTAAGACCGATTAACACGCTACCGATTTATGAACAAATATTGGAACAACTAGTGAAAGAGCAAATGGTAAAGATCATGAATGAGCGAAATTTATTGGCGGGAGAGCAATTTGGGTTCAGGGCGAAGCACTCTTGTGAATCGGCATTACAAAGTTCATTTATTGAATGGAGAAAATCCTTGGATAATGGTTTATTTGTTGGCGTCGTGTTTGTCGACTTTGCCAAAGCCTTTGAAACTATCAATAGAAAAATATTGTTATACAAATTGAAATGTATGGGCATAGGAGGGCATGTACTTAATTGGTTTGAGTCATATTTGGAGAGAAGGAAGCAAAAAGTAAATTTCAATCAAACATTTTCAGATGAAAAGATTAACCCACATGGAGTACCACAAGGGTCAAATCTAGGGCCTTTATTATTCATAATATATATCAATGACGTAATGGATAAATTGAAAAAAGTCGGCGTAGAATGTAAATTATTCGCAGATGACATGAAGATATATGTTAGTAGTAGGAATATTAAAATTATCCAGGAAAAACTCCAGAAAGCTCTAGGAAAATTGTCAGAATGGTTGGATGATAATCAAATGAAAATTAATACTGAAAAAACAGTTTTCATGGTAATTCGGGATCAGAAATATAATATCATGAGTAAAGAGAATTGTACTTTGCAAATTAAGAGAGAATATTTACAAGAAGTTTCCGTTACGAAATATCTGGGTGTAATGATGGACTATAATTTGAAATTTGACGAGAATGCTGATTATATAGCAAAGAAAATAACAACGAAAATTAATTTTCTGCAAAGATTGAATGGGGTGACATCATATACTTAAAGTATTGATTTAGAAAGCTACTACACAACCTCATCTGGATTATTGCTCAAGTGTAATGATGAATTATAAAAAGGGTAAAATGGAAGTCTTACAAAAGTTACAAAATCGTGCTATGCGAATCATATTGAAAGTTAATAGATATACAGAAATTAAAAGCATGCTGGAGACAATTGGTTGGATGCCTATTAGAGAAAAAATGATTTATAACACGTTGATACTTATTTTTAAGATGATAAACGGTATAGTACCGCCATGTTTAACTGAACTGATTGAATTCGACGAAGCGAAACATTTATATAATATGCGCAATAAAAAAATTATTAGTATAAGTCAAACGAGAACACATAGTGCTGAAAGATCTGTTATGTATAAGGGGTTCAGGTGGTTTAATGATTTCCCAAAAAATATCCAAGAAGAAAATAATTTAGAGAATCTTAAGAGACTGATAAAGGAATATATATGTAAAACAAGTGAATAGATTCAAAAATGTATAAAAGAAAAAAAAATGGAACAAGACTGAGAGCAACTGCTCCAACTGATGTACAAAATAGCTGAGAGCTAAATAAAGTATTATTATTATTACCGAACCATTCATCGATTCTGAAGTGCACGTGTACAGACTAGCTGCCATTTAACATAATGTGACTGAGGTAAATCGTCGTTTTTTCTCAGGCAATGTACGAATAGAACTAGAAAATCGACTAGAATGAAACAATACGTGTGTTGTTGCACTAGATGCTCTAGGTAATGTTCCACTTGATGCCTTGAAGCGAGGAAATTTCATAGGGGCTCCATCCCTTCAAATCATGGGGGAAAAATGGCTAGCGAACGCGAAAAGAAAAAATATTTGGATCCCCATATAAAAATTAATTTGGAAAAACTTGCCGAAGAATACAGAATTAAATGGCCTGCTAATAGAATACCAGGTTATTTACATGAAAAGTTCTTGCAAATGGCGTACAGTCAACGGCAAATTGAATATTTATTGTCAGTACCATTCAAAGATCGAAATGCAGGCTTAGATGCAACTGGTCCTCTTATTGCTAATTTGCGGAATTTTAAGAAGCCAATGTACTACTATGCACTGATTCTCCGAGGGTGTACCGAAAAAGCATGAGGCCCATTACCAGTAACGGAATGTGTTGGCGAAGTACATACAATTCCTCAAATTATTTACTTCTTAGGTACTTGGAGACATGCTGTTGAAGAACTTCAGCCTAGATGCCAACCGGTACTGAGAAACATGGACACCGATTTTAGTTTGGCGTTCATTAACGGTGTGATGCAAGCAATCAACAATATGCCGTTGCAAGAGTATCTCAAATAGATGTATGAACTTGTATGAGGGGCGCAGCGAGATCTCCCCAAGCTCACGCTGGTGCACATAGGGGGACCACACTAGACCTAAGAATTTTTTTTTCTACCTCGCACCCTTGAAAGATATATATTATGGGGTTGATAGTCATATCTACCAGTCTGGGTAAGGTACGATTTTTTTTAACGCTACTCATCGAGAAAATCGTTTTTCCATTTGATTAAGATTTATGAATAAACGAATTTTACGCCGATGTCAGTAACTTTTGACCATGGAGTAGTAGATGGCTAAAAAATGGATATATTGTAGATCTCGAGTGACCAAAAATTTTCAAATAATTTTGTTTTTTAACTTCCCGATAGGGCAAGTTGTTGTTTTGCCCCCGAAAATGAAACATCGATTTTCCATCAGATCTGCGCGTTTTATCGTACTCCTGACCTTTCTAGACTATTTAAAACAAAATGTCTGTATGTGTGTGTGTGCCGGTGTACGTATGTAACCAAGAATTTCCCGGAACGATTTCTTGTGAACAAATTATCCGATCGAGGTCCTGTATGACGCAATCGAAGTGTCTTGCCGTAACTCAGATCTGATTAGTTTTTGGTCCATATCTGTCTCCTGATTTCTATTATCATTAACAATTTCAATTGTTTATAACGCTATATCTCACGAAATATTATAGATACGCAAAAATGTGTCGAATTAATGTTGTTGCGTATAAAAAAAATACATATTTTGTGTCCTCTGACTTTTTTCGTATCTTTGACCGCTTCGGCGTTAGAGCGTTATAAACAATTGAAATCATTTGGAGAGGTCTATGGTGACAAAATGGGAGATTGGAAAGAAAGTACACACACGCAGGCATCGGGAAGTTATAATTTTGGCCCGCAGAGGGTCAAACCCACAGCCTATTTATTTTTTCAAAAGTTCACATGGCTATTCCGTGCTTCAAATTAGGGATATCCTGAAAATATCCTGAATAATGCGAAACATTGGATTCGTAACAATTTTCAGATGCTCATTTGATGGAAACAATGTGAAATTAGTGGTGTGCAAACGTGTGTGCCCCATACGGGGCACAAACAAAACTTTCCGATTTGCTATGTCGGCACAGAATAAGAACGCGACTGTGGTGATGAGCAAACCCAACAATGATACCACTCATTGAACTTGCGACTAATAATTACTGCACACGATCGATTTAGTTTGATTTTTGAGCCTCATACAAATATTCAACTGGAATTTGTCCGCCTAGTTACCCTCTCTACCTCTGTACTTTCCCGCTCTTTGACATCCTTCCCACAATTTTCGACATATTCATTCGCCAACTATATTCTAGTTCAACTCGCGATATGTCCTAACATATATTGAAAAAGGTCATACTGAATGTGCATTTTGGTATAAGGAACAACCCTGGTGATATGCATTGTTCCCTCCTTACGTCCATACCTCCTTACTTATGCAAATTATGGAAGAAAGTCATTGCACATAAAAGATGTATTTTCATATTAGAAATAATCCTTTTTTGGGAAGTTTTCCGATAACCAATATTTTACCCAGTGGAACAGTATAAACAATTACAATTGTTAATAACATTGCATTTACTGCACGAATCCCATCCGAAGTGTAATCCGCCCGTTTTGCACGGAAACGCTTCGATTGGGACCGTCATGACAGCGCTAACTTCATTCCTTCACTCATAAAAATTTTTATAATAATTTTTATAGTAATAACTAGGTGACTAAATCGATCGCGTGCAGTAATTATTAGTCGCAAGTTCAATGATTGGTACCATTGTTGGGTTTGCTCATAACCATGGTTACGTTCTTATTCTGTGCCGAAATAGCAAATCGGAAAGTTTTGTTTGTGCCCCGTATGGGGCACACACGTTTGCACACCACTAATTTCACATTGTTTCCATCCAATGAGCATCTGAAAATTCTTACATATCCAATCTTTCGCATTATTTAAGATAATTTCCGGATATCCCTAATTTGAAGCACGGAATAGCCATGTGAACTATTGAAAAAAAAAACAAAATAATTTGAAAATTTTTGGTCACTAGACATCTACAATATATTCATTTTTTAGCCATCTACTACTCCATGCTCAAAAGTTACTGACATCGACGTAAAATTCGTTTATTCATAAATGTTAATCAAATGGAAAAACGATTTTCTCGATGAGGAGCGTTAAAAAAAATCGTACCTTACCCAGACTGGTAGATATGACTATTAACCCCATAATATACATCTTTCAAGGGTGCGAGGTACAAAAAAGCAAGCAGGCGGTCCTCGGGTCCCCCCTTCGACTGTGTCAAATATGTCACCGTTTTTTTTTTATTTCCCCCAATTTCATTGGTGGTGAGCTTCCGAATGGTCCAATTGCACACAAAATAAAAATGTTCCAGTATTGAAAAGGCTTTTTCCAGGCGAACGGAATCAAAAATAGGAATAGCTCATATTACCCAAAGTAATTGACTCAATGTTATTCGACCAGTTCATAGATAACGTTGAAGCTCACATTTTGGAAAGAAAATGGGATGAATACTTATCGAGAAACGAAGTAATGAAACAACCGTAAAAAGGAAAAAATTAAAATCTATACAATTAATGATGCGATTGAATCGCTATTCAATAGGGTTCTTCACCATAATAAAAAGAACCTCTGTTCCAAATTTCAAGTTTTTATCCCAATTTTTGCGGTCGCTAGAGTGCGAACAAAAACAGAAAATGAAACCAAACTCAAAAGTTATAAGACAGGAATATCTTATATTACCCAACCTAATTGACTCAATGCTTTTCAACAATATCATAGATCTCGTTAAGGCACACATTTTGAAAGAAAAACAACAAAATCGATGGAATAGATATCGAGAAATAAAATAAAAACCGTGAAAACGAAAAAATCGATATCTAGAAAACTAATCATCCGATCAAATCACCATTCAATAGGGTTCTTCACCACAACAAAAGGAACCTTTATTCTAAATTTCAAGTTCTTATCTCAATTTTTGCGGACGCTAGCGTGCGTACAAACACAAAAAGTAAAACCAAAATCAAAAGTTAAAAAATAGGAATATCTCATTGTACCCAAACTAATTGACTCAACGTTTTGCAACCATATTATAGATCTTGTTAAGACACACATTTTGAAAAAAAGAACAAAATCGGTTCAATAATGATCGAGAAATAAAACAAAAACCGTGGGAACGAAAAAATTAAAATCTTGAAAACTAATCATACGATCAAATCGCTGTTTAACAAGGTTCTTCACTATAACAAAAGGAATCTTTTTTTTCAAATTTTAAGTTTTTATATCAATTTTTGGGGACGCTAGAGTGCGTACAAAGGCAGAAAGCAGAAAAAACAGAAAAATTGGAATATCGCCAATTTCTTGTGAGGAACCTACTAGCTGGTCTTCCACCATTCCCTAGATCTAGTTGAGATGCACATTTTGAAAAAAAAAAAAATTAAAGAATATTCATTATTTTCTGAGATATGAATCATCGGAGGAAAAAACGAAAAAAGCGATTTCTAAGAAACTTACCGGCCGATTTCAATGAACTTGCGCTCACAGGTAGATGCATTCAATACCAATAAGTGACAATTTTTTCAGATTTTATTCTCAAAATGTAGTCCTTTTTATGTTAAATTTTGTAAGTGAAGATTGTTCAAAAAAATTGATACATACAGACACTATGCTCAAACTTCGTATTTTTACGTTTCAAACTATTATATATCGTTTACAAGCATAATTAGCAAAAGTCAAAATTGACCGATTGCAATGCTTCCATTCGGAAGCAAAAATATTGTTTCTTTTTTGACAAGGTCTTGGACCACACACGATCAAAACAATGATCGTATCTGTATAAAAAAAAATTCAGGCGTCATGGGACTCCTGGTAGATTCGACACATGGACACACTAATTTTGATCTAAATTGATCCGAAATTTTTGACGATTTCTCGAGAAATTGGAAATTTTCAAATACTCTTTTAAATGTTTGAAAAGTTTTTCCTAAATTTGACAAAACTTCCTCAAATTTTTAAAAAAATTGCAAACTGTTTAAAAATCGTTGCAAACGTTCTCTAAATTTTTCCACAGTTTTTTGTTAAATTATTAGAATTTTTCCCAATTTTGTTCTAACGTTTTTTGTAAATCTTTCCAATTTTTTTTCAAATTTTTAGAAAAGTGCTCCAAATTCCTTCAAACTTGTAGCAAAATTTTTTCAATTCAAAACAAAAATTGCAATTTTTTTCACAATTCTTCTGAATTCTTGCAAAAATTTTCCGATTTCGTTGTCAATTTTTCTGTAAGTTTTTGCTAATTTTTTCAAAATTTTCCTGGCATGAGTCAAATTTTTTTCTAAAATTTTTCCAATTTTTTTCCAAAAAAATTTTTTTCCGAACGATTTTTCCAATTTTTTTAACATTTTCCTAAATTTCCCAAACACTTCCAACATTTTTCAAAATTTATTGAAAATCTTAAAATTTTATCCACATCTTTTCAAAACTTTTCCAAACTTAGTCAAAATTTCTGAGAACTTCTTTCAAAAATTTTCTAATTTGTTAAAAAAAAATTCCAATTCTTTCCAAATTTTGCATGCATGTCATTACCATGTATTTTCGGTAACTCCGAATTCAATTTTGCACTTTTATCACTATCCGGATTCATTGTAGCAGGAATGAGTGTTAGAGTATTTATAATTTTTGTCAATGTAAATAAAATAATCACCGACACAGACCACGTGTATTTTCATCTCCCCAACTGTCATTCTATACATACATATATATGTATATACAACCCGTGCGCATCCCTTTGCACCGATGGCAGGCATGAGGGGCAGGCGATGGGTAACCAGTAGAGTATATCTATATATACTGTACTGCAAATGACGTATGTATACGTGGCCGCACCAAGTAGCAGAATGCAATTCTCAATGTTGCATAATTTAAAGCTCATTTAGAGCTAATTTAATATGTTGAAAAAAAATTTCCTGCTGACGGGGTTTTGGAAGAAAAATGAGTTGAGGCTAGCTTCCATGTAAGCTGGCAGAACAATGGCTAAAAAATGAGCAGAATTTGTTTTCCTCCTGCTCAGGTTTTAAAGCTAATTTAGAGCTAATTTAATATGTTAAAAAAAAAATCCTGCTGACAGGGTTTTGGAAGAAAAATGAGTTAAGGCTAGCTTCCATGTAAGCTGGCAGAACAATGGCTAAAAAATGAGCAGGATTTTTTTTCTCCTGCTCAGGCTTTAAAGGTAATTTAGAGCTAATTTAATATGCTGAAAGAAAAATTCCTGCTGACGGGGTTTTGGATGACAAATGAGTTAAGGCTAGCTTCCATGTAAGCTAACAGAACAATAGCTAAAAAATTATCAGATTTACTTGTTCTCCTGCTGAGGTTTTGAAGCTAATTTAGAGCTAATCCAAAATGTTGAAAAAAAGTTTCCTGCTAATGGGGTTTTGGAAGAAAAATGAGTTAAAGCTAGCCTCCATGTAAGTTATGCTTCCGTGGAAGTTATGAAAGTAGGAAAACTTTTAAAAGCATATAAAATTAGCTCCGAATTAGTTTGAAAAAACAAGTAGAAGACAAAAAAGTTCTGTTAATTTTTTATTCATTATTTTGCTTGCTTACATGGGAGCTGGCCTCAACTCATTTTTGTCTAAAACCCCGTCAGCAGGAAATTTTTTTTCAGCATATCAAATTAGCTCTAAATTAGCTTTAAAACCTAAGCAGGAGAAACAAAAAATTCTGCTCATTTTTTAGCCATTGTTCTGCCAGCTTACATGGAAGCTAGCCTCAACTCATTTTTCTTCTAAAACCCCGTCAGCAAGAAATTTTTTTTCAACATATTAAATTAGTTCTAAATGAGGTTTAAATTATGCAATATTGAAAATTGCATTCTGCTACTTGGTGCGGCCAGGTATACATACGTCTGCAAATGCCTGTTTCAGCGAGAATTTTTTCCCAACACAAGCACCGCATTAGATGTTTCACATCAAAAAAATAAAAATCCAAAAACACCGTGAAATAGCTCGAATTTTATGCGTGATTTTCATTCACTGTTGTTCTTTGGAAGCCGCATTAAAAGTATGGAGAATGATAGTCACAATTTTCGGAGTACAGCAATGCCCTCCCAAGCCACAGGAATACTTCAAGTATTTCAAGGAGAGAGTCCTTGATGATGACAGCACAGATGACAATGTCTTCGCCGATGATGACGAAGTAGGGAGCGATGGAGATATTGATCAAATGAGTAACATTGAACAGAATGATGTGGAGTACGACGACAATAGTGAATCTGAGGATGAGGACAGTGACCTCGAAGAAGATTTTGAATTGAGCAAATGAATTGATGAGGCCGAAGAAACTATGAAGGAAGATCTCCACAACGACTTTGATGACCATAAACAACGTATGACAAGCTAGCAGTAAAATCGAGGAGAATCGAATTTTCTTTATTGCATCAATTTGAGCTCTTTTCGAGTTAATTTTGAGTGAAACAAAAAATTTTAAGCTCACCTGTATCAGCTTAAAAATCGAGTTATTGCTAGGTTTTGCGCAAGCTAGCAGGAAACACTTTAAAAATGATCTTATCGTGCTCTGTCGAGTTAGGCTACACTTCCGAACAGTAAAAATCCCAAGTAACGAATTATTGTTAATTGATAAACCCCTGATGATTTTTGCTTTTCTGAAGGGTGACAACTCGGAGGTGGGGTTGTGAGAGTCCACCTAATTTTTCAGAGTTTTGTCACAAATCTGGGGTACGTCATCACCAAAGTCGTGAACGTCAATTGTTTATTAATTAAAAATAATCCGTTAATTGTGATTCTTGCTCCTCTGAAAGGTAACATAACCTGGGGGTGCCCTGTGGGGATCAACCTAATTATTCAGAGTTTGGTCATGCGCCGCCATGGTCGACTTAATGATTACACCTTGATTTTTTTATTCACTGGTTAATTACAAACACTCACCGATTTTCGGACATTTTGATGGGCGAGCGAATTCGTCTTGATTATTTCCGAGTATCCTTACCATTCGGAAGGAGAAAAAAATGATTGGAACCCATTACTCTTGAATACTGTGCTAGCTTAAAAAACAACTGGCATCCACATAAAAACAAAAAAAAATGCGTTGAAACATTTTTTTTTGTTCTGTATAAATTATTGAAGAATTAGATTAATTTCCGCTTTAGTAATTGTAAATCAAATTTTGGTATTATGTAAGTAATATGAATAATTTAAAGAAAATTTCAATATTATTAAATTTCCAGATGAAAAAGGTACCAGACAACTGCCTCTACAAATTTGTACTTGGTGCATTAGAACGCCCCTTAGGAGCGTACAGCTATGCCCAGAGAGTACGGATACTTCTCTCATATTTTCCAGTGGCAAGCACCGTTGCTGGAATCGAAATCATTCGATGCCAATATGAAATTGGGGCTTTAGCCCATAAAATCGTTGGATCCATTCCCAGTTGGATCGAAACAGCTCGGTGCCAAAATGGCTGTCCGGACCGGACATGACTGTTCCCAATTGTAAGTCTCGATGTTACAGCTTTCAATGCTATAAGTAATGCATTCGACGATGTGTTCAATCAATGGATTTTTGCGCAAAAATGTAGAAAATACATAAATCAAATGAGCGACGGACAGGAGACGATAATGCAGAATATCGTAGGTAAGCTATTCTTTCGAATTTCTTAGTAATGCATCATTTATTTGATTTTTTTTATAATACAAAAATTCTCTTTCTAATCAAAATTGTCGTTTCATCTAGGAAATGTGGTATTTGAACAATATTGGGCATCCGGAGCAGACTTCCTGAAAAAATTAAAGGACTTGCCCATCCAGTTTGAACATCCCATCAACAAGAGCATCATGAAGTTGATAGGAATTGCTCATTTTTCTCCTCCTCCCAGTCACAATGCAATTGATAATTCTGATATTGATCACTACGTAGGCATCTGTCGTCGTCGTGATGAGAAATGGGTGAAATATGATAACAATGCAGAGGTTGTACAAAATGTGCGGCAGACGTTCGAGGCAAGGCTAGCTCTAATAACTTACGGAAAAATAGAAACAGTGCCCTACGTCGTTTCCGCTCCGTACCTAATGGCAACATGTATAATTAATGTTCATTCTCACTTTTTATATGTGCAATGCATTTTCATAGTTTTAACCCTTTTTGCTTCCGAATGGAAGCATTGTCGAGGGTCCATTTTTCACATTTGCTAATTTCATGTGGAAATGATCTAGAATGGTCTGAAACGTAAAAATCCAAAATTTCAGCATGCCGTCTGTCCGTGAACATCTCATTCTTGGCACCTCGCTTTACTGATTTGAACATTGAAAGGGGTAAAATTGATTCAAAAAATCTCACATTTTTTCCAATAATTGGTATTGAGTCCCTCTTGCACCATACCAAATTTCAGCTCGATCGAAGCATAAGTTTTTGAGAAAACTTGATTCATTTTTTTTTGTTTTTGCTCCATATCTCCTTCAATATTGAACCGATTCATTTTTTTTTGAGATCTTCCCCATCACGGGATCTATAAGAGGGAATCAAAAAACCCATATGCGTCCGTAGAAAGTTTTCGAGTTATTTCAACTTTTGTGTTTCACTTAAAATTTTTGTTCGCGCATCTCCTCCTACAGTTGTTGTCATAGAGACTTGAAATTTTATACAAATGTTCCATTTGGCATGTATATTTGCAAGCGGTTTGGATTTTTGAAAATTTTCATTATTTTCTGAGATATTTAATTTTTACTAGAAATTCATTTTATTCAATATCTCAAAAACTAATGAACGGATTTTGAATTTTTTTTTTCAAAAGATTAGTCTCAATGGTATCAATGGAATGCAATTGAGGAATCTAAGGCTGGAGTCATAAAGATTCGAGTTATTCCAATTTTTCTGGTTAATATGCAAAATTTTTGTTCGCGCATCTCCTCCTAGAGTTGTAGTCATAGAGACTTCAAATTTCACACACATATTCCATTTGGTATGCATATGTACAAGTAGTTCGGATTTTTGAAAACTTTCATTATTTTCTGAGACATTTAACTTTTACTAGAAATTCATTTTATTCAATATCTCAAAAACTAATGAACCGATTTCGAATTTTTTTTTTTTTCAAAAGATTTGTCTCAATGGTATCTATGGAATCCAATTGAGAAATCTAAGGCTGGACTCATAAAGATTCGAGTTACTTTAATTTTTCGAGTTAACATGTAAAATTTTTGTTCGCACATCTCCTCCGAGAGTTCTTGGCATACCGACTTGAAATTTTACACAAATGTTCCATTTGGTATCTATATGTGCAAGTGGCTTGGATTTTTGAAAATTTTCATTAGGTTCTGAGATATTCAATTTTTACTAAAAATTCATTTCTATTTAATATCTCAAAGACTTATGAACGGATTTTGATTTTTTTTTTTCAATACATTCAGCTCAATAGTGTCTATAGAATGTAATTGGAAACTATATTCCGGTGCCCAAAAAGATTCGAGTTATTTCAATTTTTCTGGTTGGCATGCAAATTTTTTTTGTTCGCACATCTCCTCCTACAGTTGTTGTCATAGAGACTTGAAATTTTATACAAATGTTCCATTTGGCATGTATATTTGCAAGCGGTTTGGATTTTTGAAAATTTTCATTATTTTCTGAGATATTTAATTTTTACTAGAAATTCATTTTATTCAATATCTCAAAAACTAATGAACGGATTTTGAATTTTTTTTTTTCAAAAGATTAGTCTCAATGGTATCAATGGAATGCAATTGAGGAATCTAAGGCTGGAGTTATAAAGATTCGAGTTATTCCAATTTTTCTGGTTAATATGCAAAATTTTTGTTCGCGCATCTCCTCCTAGAGTTGTAGTCATAGAGACTTCAAATTTCACACACATATTCCATTTGGTATGCATATGTACAAGTAGTTCGGATTTTTGAAAACTTTCATTATTTTCTGAGACATTTAACTTTTACTAGAAATTCATTTTATTCAATATCTCAAAAACTAATGAACCGATTTCGAATTTTTTTTTTTTGAAAAGATTTGTCTCAATGGTATCTATGGAATGCAATTGAGAAATCTAAGGCTGGACTCATAAAGATTCGAGTTACTTTAATTTTTCGAGTTAACATGTAAAATTTTTGTTCGCACATCTCCTCCGAGAGTTCTTGGCATACCGACTTGAAATTTTACACAAATGTTCCATTTGGTATCTATATGTGCAAGTGGCTTGGATTTTTGAAAATTTTCATTAGGTTCTGAGATATTCAATTTTTACTAAAAATTCATTTCATTTAATATCTCAAAGACTTATGAACGGATTTTGATTTTTTTTTTTCAATACATTCAGCTCAATAGTGTCTATAGAATGTAATTGGAAACTATATTCCGGTGCCCAAAAAGATTCGAGTTATTTCAATTTTTCTGGTTGTCATGCAAATTTTTTTTGTTCGCACATCTCCTCCTACAGTTCTTGCCATAGCCACTTAAAATTTTACACAAATGTTACATTTGGTACCTTTACATATATGTGCAAGTGGTTTGAATTGTTCCATTTTTTGCTTCCGAATAGAATCTTTGTCCTAAGTAAATTTTCGCGTTTTATAATTCCATGTGGGAATGGTCTGAAACGTAAAAATAAAAAATTTGAGACCGGCGTTTGTCTGTGAACGGTTCATTTTTGGCACCATGATTCACTAATTTGAACACTCACTGACGACTGTGGCAGTGTACGTTAAAGCACTGAACTTCGGGAAGCGATTGAGATCTTACATCACTGGTTCGAAAGCAGCCGGGGACGCTATTTGATTTTTCAATTCACATATCACAATGACTGTACCAATTGAGCTTTTCTATAATTTGCCTTACGATTTTAGTGAAAAAACCGTAACAGTTGACCAGGTTCGCGCAAAATCGTTTAGCTCTGTAAGATAGGGAATGCCTTCGCATATTGCGGAAGAGGTTCGCGTGGAGCAGAACAGTTTCGCATGGAGCAGGACAGGTTCGCACGAAGCGGAGCAGGTTCGCATGAGGCAGAACAGTTTCGCGTGAAGCAGAAAATGTTCGCGTGAAGCAGAACAGCCATAAAAGTGATATACAAGATACTAGTGATTAATTTCATTATTGCTTCCGACTGGAAGCATTGTCAAGGGGCCATTTTCACATTTTTTAATTTCATGTGGAAATGATCTAGAATGGTCTGAAACGTAAAAATACAAAATTTGAGGACGCCGTCTATCTGTGAACATCTCATTTTTGGCACCTCGATTCACTAATTTGATTTAAAATTGATTTAAAAAATCTCAAATTTTCTCCAATAATTGGTATTGAGTCCCTCTTGCACCGTACCAAATTTCAGCTCGATCGAGGCCTAAGTTTTTGAGAAAACTTGGCTCATTTTTTTTTGGTTTTTGCTCCATATCTCCTTCAATATTGAACCTATTAATTTTTTTTTGAAATCTTCCCCATCACGCCATCTATAAGAGGGAATCAAAAAACACATATGCGTCCGTAGAAAGTTTTCGAGTTATTCCAACTTTTATGTTTTTCACTTAAAATTTTTGTTCGCACGTCCCCTCCTACAGTTCTTGTCATAGACATTTGAAATGTTACACAAATGTTCCATTTGGTACCATTTCAAAGCCGGTACCATTCGGAAGCATACCACCAATGAAATGGATGGAAATAAAAAGGCAACTTTAAACGAAATGAAAATAGCCGTTATGCATTCGAAGGGCATTCGATGACCGTCTGCTTGTTTCAAAATTCCAATGGGATAAAAAAAAAATTCCAAAAAGACAAAAATCTTAGTTAACGTGACCATTAAGTATCCATTGACCAACGATAAACCAAAGAAGATAATTTAACGAATAATGTTATGTACTATAATCCTGTATGTAGTGAAAATCATATGTACCAATGAAAAACCTAGTTTAAAGTTCACTCAAACTACATATAAAACCAATTGCTGGAGATCTAGCATTAACAATTGAACACATCGGCATGTAGCATATATATATTATAAATGACAATAAACTTTCAAGTCAAGTGAAGCCCTATGTTTTAATTATAATATTTTGTAGGAGTTATTAACTTGCCGATCTTAGGGAAGTTGTTGGTATGGGTCGGAAAATCGAAACGGGAAATTTCACTTGATCTACACGTTTCATGACCCCCAGAAACGTTTCCAACCATTTTGAGCGAGATGTTTGTCTGTGTGTGTGTGTGTGTGTGTGCGTATGTGAGCAAAATTTTGTCGAACGATTTCTCCTAGACAAATCATGCGATTTCGGTTTTTTTATGCTTATTGGATAGCTTTTCGCCTAACTCAGCCCTGATTAGATTTTGAACATAATCGACCCAGCGGTTCTATAGTTATTAACAAATGAATTGTTTATATCGCTGCATCGTGAGACCGATTAAAGATACGCAGAAAATTATGCAATCAAATTTGTTCGACACACAAAAATACATATTTCATGTTCTATAACTTTTCTTGCTGAAACCGATAGTTCATTGTTATTAACAAATTCAATTGATTATATCGCTTGATCGCAAGAATAAATAGAGATACGGAACAAAGTGTCCAATGAAAATCATTCCACACGTAACAATACACATTTGATGTTTTATAACTTTTTTTTCTGACACCGATAGTAATTGTTATTAAGAAATTCAATTGTTTAGATCGCTCTATCGCAAAAACGGTTGAAGATAGGAAACAAAGTGTCAATTGAAAATTGTTCCACACGTAAAAATAAACATTTAATATTTTATGACTTTTTTCCTAACACCCATAGTTAATTGTTATCAAGTTCCCACTTGATCTAGGAAAGTTATTGTAATGACCCCGAAAATGAAAAGTGCCAGATCGATAAAATTTTCACGTTTCTCGACGTTTTGCATCATCCTGAAGTGATTTCAGAGAAGTGTCTGTATGTGTGTAAGTTTTTTCCCACTCTTTCTCTATTCGTATTCACCCACGTAACCGCTGGTAGGCATTACTTCATGGGCAATACTACGGATCAGAGTACCCACCCATTGTGGCTGGGGCCGACTTCGCCATTTCAGCTCATCGTATTTCTAATCACAGGGTAAACCTCTAGAAACCCCTGTGATACGATGGCGGGCGTCTACGATGGAACCCTCCCTCCCCCCCCCCCCCGCGCGACGGGTCGCGTTCGGTCCCTGCTCACGGTCTCACTTCATGGATACCGCCGATAGCACACACGGAATGTTCCTGCCATCGGTCGGAGTCCGTGAGAAAATATTTTTCAGAAAAAATATTTGCAGTGAGCGGGAATCGAACGCGGGACCTTTAGAATAGTAGGCAGACACTCTACCCACTACACCAAAGCCCCGTCTGTATGTGTGTACGTGTGTGTGTATGTGTGTAAACAAAAAATTTTGTTTAACGTTTCCGGTGGAACCACTAGAGGGATTCCCTTTTTTTCGATTGACGCGTTTCAGTGGTTTCTAGGTCTGAAAGGTGTGATTTTTTCAACAAATTATCCGTTCACTTGTTATCAACAAATTGAATTGTTTATATCGCTCTATGACAAGAACGATTTGAGATATGAAAAAAAGTGTTAAATGAAAGTTGTTCTCCGCCAAGAAATAGACATTTGATGTTTTATGACTTTTTTTGCCAACACCCATAGTTAATTGTTATTAACAAAATGGATTGTTTATAGCGCTCTATCGGAAGAACGTTTAGAGATACGGAACAAAGTGTCCAATGAAAGCCGTTCCAGACATAAAAAAGCAAACTTGATGTTTAATGACTTTTTTTGCCAACACCCATAGTTAATTGTTATTAACAAATTGAATGGTGTATGTCGCTCTATCGTCACAATAATTAGAGATACGAAATGAGGTGTTAAATGAAAGTTGTTCCATACGTAAAAGTACATATTTGATTTTGTGACTTTTTATGCTAACCCTCATAGTTTTCCACAAATCGAATTGTTTATCTAACTCTATTTAGAAAATCTCTTTTCCAAATTTTCTCTTTTCTATATTGTAAGAATGATAAAATTTCACATATTTGGTAATTTTGAAAAGTTTAAAACGTTCACAATTTGAGACACAAACCAAAATTTTGTACATATACGGGAGAACGATCGGGAAGTTATTGGTTCGACCCGTAGAGGGTCAAACCCACATCCCGTTTATTTTTCTTTATATCATACCCAACTGTAAATACTCATAATCCTGTCTACTAATGAAGGATGAATTGAAAACATTGTTCAAATTAGATATGAAGCCAATGGCTGGTGATCTAGCATAATAGTATATTTCGATACAAGTGCGATGGGGTGTTTCAGCTCGTGCTATTGGCAGCGCTCGGCTTCGCCCCGCGCCGCCAACTTTGCACTCGTGAACACCCCATCGCACTTGTATCGAAATATACTATTCTGACATCGATACTGTATACAGGGGGTCCTAGAAGTATATGCTGATCCGGGACGGGTGAGATCAGAGGGTGATTCTGAACAAGAAATTAGTTTTCCACTTTTTGATCAGAAGTACCCCTGAAGAGTTCTGGGGGTGAAAAGGAAAGCCAATGATGCCACAGCGATCAGCTGCTCTGCGCTTCAGTGCCCGTAACGCATACTGGCACATACGCAAACACACCCGCATGGGAGAAACCTAACTCCCGAAACCAAGGGTGCCAAGGGTGGGCTCCCTATAACCTCCCATGAAGCAAATATGAATAGTGATGATAAGACAATCGTATCCCACGCGGACAACCTCAAAAAAGGAAATTCCGCCGTCGTTTCCGATCAGGTGAAAGCCCTGATGGCCGGCGCTGGCTTCTCGGATTGTGGGAAGAGCCCAACCATCACCTGATCGTCCCCGGGTGGCCCACTTGACCCCAAATGCTACAAGTGGATTCCAATAGACCGATCAGAACTGTGCCTCAAATGCGGCGAAAAAGGGCATAAAAGCTCTGAATGCAAGGCGCCTCCCAAATGTGTTCTATGCCTCGAACGGAAACCCACGAAGGATCATGCCCATGTAGCTGGTACTATCAAGTGCCCAGTCTATCAGAGTGCACTTCAGAAGATCCGTATCAAACCATAGTGCGAGTGTTGCAAGTGAACCTTACCCACTACGCAGCTGCACAGGATCTGCTGACGTAGACCGTTCGGGACTTGAAGATTGATGTGGCCGTCATTTCGGAACCGTATAGGAACCTATATACTCAAGCTTGGGTGACCGATATTAGCCATAAAGCCGCCTTAGTCTTGCGGTGCTTTGCCGTTTGAGGGATACGACGGTAACGAACAGTCTGGATTTGTGGTGTCCAAGGTGAATTGTATCTATTTTTATAGCTGCTATGCACCAGCAGGCCTTTGTTGTGAAGACTTCACAGCATTTCTAGATAGACTCGTGGTGGACGCGAAACAGCATTTCTCGGTGACCATTGCGGGAGATTTCAATTCCTGGGCAGTCGACTGGTGTAGCAAGGAGACGAACCCGCGAGGACGTGTTTTACTAGAAGCCTTTTCGACTTTAGATGTCGTCCTATTGAATGATGGAAATGAACCGACATTTCGCAGAGGACAAGCGAGCTCATTTATAGATCTCACCTTCGTCAGTAGCAGCCTGATAAAAGGAAAATGTGCATGGGAGGTATCCGAGATCTACACTGCGAGTGACCATCGAGCGGTACTCTGGGAGGTGTCGGTTGATTGGAGGTCTGCGCCCACATCGAATAAAACAAACGAAATCGGTTGGAATGTGAGAAAATTCGACATCACCAGTTTTCTTGTGGCATTAAAGATCGACTGAGTAAGTGGTAAAAATGCCACCGAAAAAGTGGATGGAGTCATGCGGAGAGTCACGGATGGCTGCGATGCGAGTATGCCCAGGAAAGTCAGTGGAAACTGACGGCCACCGGTGTATTGGTGGAGCGATGAAATAGCTATGTTTCGCAGCGAGAAGATATCGGCAGCGTGCAAGGAAGAAGTCCAATCCCGAAAGCCTTGAAGTGAAGTATAAAGCTGCTAAGCGTACACTTGCCAAGGCCATAAAGCTTCGCAAACGAGACTGTTGGAACGAGTTTTTGGAGGAAGTGGATAAGGATCCTTGGGGCAGACCGTACAAGGTGGTTATGGCGCGACTTAAGAGTCAACCGATGCCATCACCGACCTGCCCTAAGCTTCTGGAGAGGATTGTGTCTGTCTTATTTCCTCAACAACCAAATCTTACTGGAACGTATGTGAAGAATGATATTAACCCTTAATCGGCACACCTTCGCGCCCGAACGTAAACGGCACACTGGGTCCGCTGGACCCGGGCGTATTCAAAGGCCCATTGCACAGCCTGTATTAGGTATTTTTCCATAAAATTTTTTTCTGAAGTACTTCTTAGTGTCCTTTCTTAAATGCATTTGTGTCTGTAGAGATTATTTAATTTTTAATTAGTTGAAAAAAATCGTAAAAAAAAAAAATTTTAAACGTGTTTTTTTACTTAAAAATTCATAAGTAATGCAAATTTTGATAAAAATAGTATCATAGTGGACCTTTCAAAAAAGGTATTTATTTGCAGTTCTCCATATCGATATTATGAGGTATTTACGAAAATCGTAATTTTCAATGTCTCGAGCAAATTTATTCCATTTTATGACATTAATTGTATAAAAATACATGAAAAATGATAGATCATACATGATACCATTATTATTGCATCAAATTTAACGATCATATGCACAGTTGGTGCACAAAGGTAATCTGTGTTTGTTACACATAGGAGCTTTACAAAAGGCACAAGCGATGCTGGATTTCCTGTCTTGCTGTGTCACGCCGAGTCCGCATCTCGCTTTCTTTTCCAGGGCAACAAGTTGTAAATCGGTTTCGACAATTCGATCTGCATTTTCATTCAACATTGCAGATATTCCAAAGCGAATGTCCTTGCGGATACAGGCAGTTGCCAACCGCTCTTGTAACGTAGGCTTGATCAAGTAAGCAATCAATTCTTCAAGGCAATCCAGTGCAATGACTTTCGTAGAATTTCCTTCATTCACCTGTTTGCATTTTAACATAATTCTGGCATTAGCCGCAGCCTGATCAAGCATCCCAAAAAAAAAACGCATTGGCCACCTTCGTGTTCGCCTTGCAACGGTGAATGAGTGGCATAGCTGATCGTATGTGTCCGTGCCACCTTTTGTTGCCTTGTAGTGTCATACTATGTTCGGCTTGCCATCGGTTATCGCATTTGACAGCATGAACGATGATAGCAATAACACGATCCTGTTTTTTTTTGGAGTGAAAGACACCAAAGTCATTTTATCTGTGTAACAGAACTTGCTATCAGGAATCACTCTGCTGGCTACCCTCATTTCAGGTGGGATCTCATTCTTGTTCTTTCGAACTGTACCGGTGATACTTAGTTTGTAAGGGTCTTCCAACATTCTGAGCGCCAAAGGAATAGAAGTGAACCAATTGTCAATCGTGACAGTACGGTTACTTCCATGTATTGGAATTGTCGCTTCACGGAAAAAATATTCCGGCACTGACTCTTGGCTGGAACGACCATGCAGTTTTCCTAAGTAAGGGATAGCGTGAATGAAGTATGCAGTTGATGCATCATTCAACGTTTTTAACATCAGCCCGTACTTATGCGGTTTCGACTTCATGTATACACGAAACTTAGAACGTCCGCGAAAACCGTGGAGCTGCTCATCAACTGTACACATGTTGCTGGCACAATAATTTCTTGAACAGTTACTTATGAACATGTCCCAGATTTGTCTAATTGGAGCTAGTTTATCTTCTGCATTTCTGTGTCCTTTGATATCAAAACGCAAGCATGATGTTAAAAAATTAAATCTCTTATAAGGCATTACACATCGATAAAAGGTAATTCCATTTCCATAACTCCAAAGCTTCTCTGCATTAACTCGATGAGTTTTCCACAACCCGGAATGATAGAAAATAGCAAAGAGAGCTTTCATTTCTACTGCGTCAATCGAACGATGGTAGGTCTGTAAACGTTTATTGCCAACGGTAAGTTCAGAGCAGACTTCAAGTATTTTGTCATTCGTACATTCAACGATGATGTTAATAATTTCATCCGTGAATAATACGCTCCAGAATTCGTGCATGCTTTGTAAATTGGCAGCATCGCCAATAGGGCCAGGTGTGTCGTCAGGTAACGTAGTATTTGATCGATCTGAAAAGAAGAAAAAGTAGGAAAAAATTATTGACTTTAACTTTTTACTTAGTCACACAAATAATTATTACTTGTTAACGAAAAACTGAAATATCTCTATGACCTATTTTGCTCCGAAAACTTACCGGACTGACGTGTCGATACATTTAGGCTCCAAACAAATTTTTCTCTACCTCGTCCTCCCTTCCCAAACCATTTTGATTGTGGTCTTCCACGAGATCTCCTGTGACTTTGTAATCTCTCCGCAAGTGGTGTAGAATGAAGTGCATCCTCCTCTTCTTCTCGCGTACGCATTTTCTTTGTTGGAGCTGCATTTTCTTGTTCCTCAGCGAGTTCATCTTGCTCTTGTTCTGCATCTGTAGAATCTGTATCTGGTTCATGCACATAGTCAGATCCATCATTGCCGTCACTTTCGGTCTCTTGACCTTCAACATCATCATCGTCATACTGCGTTTGGAGTAATTCGTCTCGTAAGAAACGTTGCCGCAAATTGTAAGACATCTGCACACCAAAAATATCAATCACATAACCATAAAAAAAATTATTTTATATAAAATGATACTCTTACCTTCCAAACTGGCGAAAAAAAACACAAAATTCACTAAAAAAATTTTTGTGGAAAAACTGGTTTTCAATCACTAACGGCACACTGGGTCCAATAGACCCGGGATTTTCGAGACGTCAACTTTCAACAGTTGCTGAACATACACTGACGCTTTCCGCGACGTAATAACCGACTTTCATGACAGTTCCTTTCGCCAACTAACGGTAGATGTCGACACTTGGTTCATTTCTCAAAATTTAGGGCACTTAAATGGAGCTTGAAAAGAGGCCCGGGTCCAATGGACCCAGGATGCCGATTAAGGGTTAACGGCGAAATTCCCGAGATTACAGCTGATGAACTATTGCAGGCCTGTAGTAAAGTGGGCAAGAACAAGGCCCCCGGTCTCGATGGTGTGCCAAACATAGCGCTGAAGGCAGTCATTAATGCAGCACTGGAATTTTTCTAGACTTGTACAATGCTTGTCAGGAGGGTATCTTCCCCAACACATGGAAGCAACAGAGACTCGTACTTTTTCCTGAGGGAAAAAAGCCACCGGACGAGCCGTCCTGATATCGTCCACTCTGTATGCTGGATACGGCGGGCAAGATCCTGGATACGGAGGCAGTGGTGACACCCCTGTTGGCCGAAGCCCAATACAGCTTCAGACGACGACGATCTACGTTGGATGCTATAGACCAGGGGGTGAAAACAGCCGAGAAAGCAATCGAGGGCGGGCGGAGGAAAGGAGGATCAAGCATGCCTTCAACTCAGTGCGGTGGGATTCCATCCTGGCGGCATTGTCGAAGCTACTGGCACCGACATATTTTCAAAAGATGGTAACTAATGACTTTACCGACAGAGTCCTCAGATATGGCACAGAAGTAGGTCCTAAAACATAAAAGGTTACTGCGGATGTACCCCAAGGATCAGTGTTGGGTCCTCTTTTGGGAATATCGTATATGACGAATTGCTCAAAATAGCATTACCGGCGGGGGCCAAACTCGTAGCTTTTGCAGATGACGTAGCCATAATCCTTGTGGGCAAACACCTTTTCACGCTCCAGCTCATTTTCGAGAATGTTTTCAACAAGACACGGCAATGGATGGACACAATAGGCTTACAATTTGCGGAGCCTAACACCGAAGCACTTCTTATCACAAGCCGAAAACAATTGGAGACAATCACGCTGCAAGTCGACCAGCACAAAATAACTTCCCAGCCCTACATACGGTACCTAGGAATTATGATTAATGCCCGACTAGTTTCAGACAGCAAGCCCAACATGCAAGCAGTAAGGCAGGAGCAGTGAAGACTGCTCAATTGTTACGTCGGTATTAACATATGGTATTCCTGTATGGACTGATGCATTACGAAGCCAAGCATTTCGGCGGCAAATTGTTCCAGTCTACAGGCTGAGTGCCCTTAGAGTGGTTAGCGCATACCGCACCGTATCTAACGACGCTGTGTGTGTCATTGCTGGGATGCTAGCGGAGGAACGTCGGTACCTTTATACGCGCAGAAGATCAACCAAGCGGAACTGAGAACAGAAGAACGCAACCACAACATTGAGCGATGGCAGCTACTATGGGACGCCTCAAGCAAAGGCCGGTGGACTCATCGAGTAATACCAAAGCTGGATGTTTGGCCTAACCGATCGCATGGGCAAGTTAACTATTATCTAACCCAGATGCTGTCAGGACACCGATGTTTGCGGGGATATCTTCACAAATTCAAACATGAAGATTCCCCGGATTGCCCAAAGTGTCAGAGAATACATGAAAATGCTGAACACGTTTTTTTTGCATATCCGCGTTTCGACTTGCAACGATTCATATGGGAAACTACTGCAGATAACCCATAAACGTTGAAAATCTTGTGGAAGTCATGCTGTCATCAGAGGCAGCATGGAACGCGACCAGCGTGCTTGCAATGGAGGTTCTGACGGAGTTGCGCCGAGAGGAGCACCTATGGAAAAATCCAGAGTAAGCGGAGGATGTTCTTGCCGTGGAATACCGGAAAGGATTGTCTACCGACGAAGCCACGGCTATCGTCCCCTACATAACCGAGTATTGCTTCGCAGATGTTCCGTCGTGATCTGGGGACAACCGAACTTCATTGTATGTGCCAAGGGGTATTGTCTCTGGCACTTTATATTTTTATTTGTTAATTTTGTAAGTTTGTTTAATAAAGAAGAAAGTACGAAAAAGAGGACGGAAAGAGAAAGAAGGAAGTGTGAGGAAGTCGGTTGGCTTCCTTCTTTCTGTTTTTTCTCTTAAAAAAAAACACACACACACACCCGCACATATACACACGCACCCAGACCCGCACATACGGACACACACACCCAACTCGGGACTTTGGCGGAGTGGGTAGAATATCTACCTACTGCGTCAAAGGTCGGAGGCTGGCGCCCGACCGCCGGAGAATATTTTCAAAAATATATTCTCATGAATTATTCCTTCAAGTATGATTTGGAAAATTAAAACGAGAGAGGGTGGGGTCAGGCAAGAAAGGCCTCACCATTTACCAAACATTTTCAATCAGTATATGTTGCCATTGAGCCAATGCCCGCAATTTCGAAGATAACAGGCAAGCACAAAGAAAATCAACACCCAATAATCCTCACTGCAATGATGAATTCCTCAATTATTTCTTGAAGTTTCTAATCCCCTACTTGCCGCCCTGTACCGCGATCATCAGTTCCAGGCTGGGATATAGTCGCGGAAACAATCATTCGGTCGAAAATGACTTCAAGATCGTGACGCATTATATTGCGAAAAAGAAGAAGCATTTTCTAATTGGACGGTTTTTCCGAATAATGGCTTATATTCTGGATCGCTGGCTCTTGCAGAGAAGTGTTTTGCGGAACTTGACTAGAAGGCAAATCAACAACCGCAACCAAGAAGGGAATAGTGACTTGATATCAGAAAAGACGTGGAAGCCGCAGTCTAAACGGGGGGAATCCAAATCGATGGTTCTGTTATTCTAAAACGATTGAAAACTTAACGCATGAAATTAAGCCGCTCCACGTAACTGCTGCAACAAGCAACACAGAGCATTCCACAACCTCTAGCAACTAGAAACGAAAGAGTGAGAGCCACGATGCAAATGATCTCCAAACAGAGCAATCAGCAATTGAGCCCCCGGTCCTACATAGCCCGCCAAATACCGAGGTACATCCCAGACATCGGAAGGACATCGAATTTTATGGAACGGAGGAAGAAATCCAACCGTGCACTAGTGCAAACAATGACTATGGGATCAAACTCGTTCCACAAGAGCAAGCTTATAGGAATGCTGCGGCTTTACGCTTTTTGAGTCACAGATCGAATTATCCGTCGGATTTTACAGAGGAAGAGAAAATTGTATGCGGCATGCCATTAGACTGCAGAATATGGAGAACACTACCAATGGAAGGAAGATTAAACGGAGGAATAGTAAACGGTTTCATGCAAACACTGCACTCAGTGCCAAAATCGAATAAACGGGATGTGGGTCTGACCCTCTATGGGTCGAACCTATAACTTCCCGATATTTGTGTGTGTCGGTGTTATAGCGTGATTTCATATCGTTGAGCATATCAAATTAATTAAGCGCTACCGTCTTAATTATGCGTGTTACGAAAAAAATCATGAAACACAAAATGTTTGTTTTTACATGAGGAACAACTTCCATTGATAACTTTTCTACAACTCTTACCGTTCATGTAATAGAGCGGTATAAACAATTAAAATCGTGTTTTTTTGTTAATTACTAAAAAAACTACCTATCTATAAAAAAAACTCCTTTCAGAACACCGCCTCGGCGAAACGTAATTAAAAAAAAACAAAAACTAAAATCGGTCCAGCCGTTTACGCGAAACCGTTCGCCAGAGATTTGCTCACATACGCACACACACACACGAACATCTCATTGGAAACGTGTCAGGATGATGCCAAACGCCGAGAAAAGTGAAAATTTCCTCGATCTGACACTTTTCATTTTCGGGTTCATTACAATAACTTCCTGTCGGAAATTTAATAACATTGCAATGCTTCCCTTTCATTCGTCCATTGTCAATGGTCTTGTGGAGGGCAAAATCAGTGACAAAACCAAAACATGGCTGGAAATCACCAACATTTCAACGCATGATCTATAGCTGATGCCTGTCAAGATGCCAGACAATCATTGTGCCCTTTTGGTAGTGATTGTTCCCATGAGAACAGTGCTGTCTTTGGACAGTCACCATGGTCCTCCACCGGAAAGTTTGATCAGCAGCATAACGACCTCCTCTTATCGGGAATCTACACCGCCCGAAAACAGACTACGCGAGAAATCTCGATTCTTGGGAAGTAATTACTCCTGACAGGATTCTGGCAGAGACCACGCGAGAGAATTACGGGGCTGATTATGTGTGTTTTCACAGATATATAATTTGTACACGGAGAAACTGAATGGTAGAGATTACTTTCATATAGTAGATATTACCATAAAACATGGTAAATGGTTTTTCGACTTGACGTTTATGGTAATTTTTCCCATGTTGAGTAGTAAAAAT
Source organism: Asobara japonica (assembly GCA_026005395.1). Lineage (NCBI taxonomy): Eukaryota > Metazoa > Arthropoda > Insecta > Hymenoptera > Braconidae > Asobara > Asobara japonica. Next base: position 141,158 of record BQMI01000069.1, read on the forward strand.
TACTTAGCACTATGGTGACCACTCCCATGGGGGTATGGTTGGCATTACTATACACTAGACCAATGACAAGCATTTTTATAGGAAGGATTACCATTGTGGATAGCAAATAGTACTATTTACACCTTGGACCCTTTACTATGTTCGATATCGTAGTAACTACAAAACATATGGTAACGCTTACCATATTTATGGGGATGAGTCCTATATGCATAGGGTGCGTCCCTACAGTGTGTGGCTGTCAGGTCCTATAATTGTTTCAAATTTGAATCACGAACTAATGCTATCATAAATTCATCCAGTGTCCATGTGTAATATCCTGAAAATATATATATATATATTTTTTTTTTTTTTTTTTTTTTTTTTAATAAAGCACCAAATCTTATGATTTATACAGCTTCACCTGAGAATATTGTACTATTTTGTATATTGCCGACGCTAAATAATAACCCCTTGCGGGGCTAGCGCGAAGTAAAATGAAAATGGCTTCGCCGTGGACCATCGAGACTCGAATTACATCGATCTGAGTTACCTAGCATTGTTTATTTCTGAAAATTTCGGATTTTTCTTTACTAGTTTCTAGAATAAAAAAAAATTAAAACAAAAAAAAATCGACATGAAGAAACAGAGAACAAAAAAAAATCGGCATGAATCAACAGAGTATGAAAACTAGTGTAAAAAAATATTAGTATACTTGTCACCTAGGGAGGAAAAGCAGACCAATCTTCCAGTGCAAGGTTGCGACCGGAGCCGAAGGCGAGGGTAGTAAGCACGTGGGCATGGTTGTCTGATTGTCCTACCGAGGGTTGAATATGATTTTTCTGCCTACATGCACTCGCTTCGCTCGGTTAGCATGTTCGCTTTACGTACATGTGGGTAGAAAAAGTGTTTTTTTCGGAAATTTCAGAGAGCACTAAATTTCCAGAATTTAGAACCGCCTGGCCTTCCAGCATATTACGAGACTCTAATGTAGCCTCAGCAACCTTGTAACTTTTGTTCAATAAAATCGTCTTCATTTTTTTGCTTTGTTTTGAAAATACTTCGCTACTTTATTCATACTCCCAACCCATGTGACATATGTTCAAAAGCCCCGCCTCAACTTTGCTCCGTGTGCGGCCATTTTGAAATTGGTAACAGCGCCGCTATCGGTATTTCCCGTCGCCAATAGATGTTATTGAATTTACAAGTTCAGTATAGCTATTTGTATATATTTTGAATGATTCGTATTAGGAAATGAGCGAACGTGCCTTTAGCTGTAATTATCGGATTAGAGCGTACCTTTCTGTAAGTACGCTAATAAAACGTATTGGCACCGAATCCCGAAAATATTGCTAAATGTGTTTCGGGTTTTGAGCCATTGTAAATCTCCCATCCATGCTATTTTTTTTGTTATTTCTCAGGTATAAATTTGTAGCCAAGGAATACCTGAGGTCACCTCATAGAGTTAGTTGACTATCAGCAGCCTTTCAGTTAAGTTCTGTTCGATACACTCCATTTTTATACAATAAACTTCATCTGGTTCTGCTTAATATACTTTGTTTTCCTTCCTTACGTTCTCGTAGAAGATTAAAACCCAACAGGTTATGGGCCCAGAACTATTTCGCAGCGCGAGTTTTTTTATTATTGCGACAGGAAAAATTTATCCACTCAACGTCAACGAGAACCGATTTCTCGGAAAACTAATGATAATTAATAGTCGACTAACAATTTAACAATTTTATATATACCAATATTATAACGGCGTTTTCAATATTTAATGTGAACTATTACAGATAATATTATTACAGGAATATTGCACCGAATCAAAACAAGAATATTATAAATTTCTTGTTTTTTTTATAAATTTCTTGTTAAATAAATGAATTTTACTGTTAATATCGTTATTTTCACTGGTCTACTGGAGAATAAAGTCGATCTAATTCAATTTACCTATTCCTATTTGACTTATGTGATACAAAGTTAGATGAAATAATTATTTAACAAATAGACGATTGATGGACTCTCCTACTGGCCAAGGGTATATCTATATATAATACCCAAAATTGGTTATAGGGCATGCGCTACTATTTCGTTATGATGAACTTCGTGCAACGGGTAACTGCCCTGTTGAGACACTCTGCCTCGAGCTCTGAAAGAGTCTACATAATATTGTATTGTATCGAGATTAGAAAACGAACCGATATCTTTACAAAAATTGTTAAGGGGAGTCGTCTTCCGAAATAATAGATCTTCGTCTACTACATAGCGAATAAATAAGCGGCGGAAGTCTTTTCAACTGAAAGATAAGATCGTATTGAAATATTGAAAGTCAACTGAGGACCACGATATTGTCGAGAGAATTATCAAATTTGTGAGTAAAATTTAATAGTACCTTATGCTAACTTACTTGAAGTATTAAAATTCGAAATCGAAAATTAATATGCTATGCATTTATAATATATTCTTGGGTCCTCTCCATATATCCCACTCCTGAGATTTCCTAATTAAAATAATAAATTTGCTAATTTTATAAAAATTAGTTGGCGCCCAAATTTCATGAAATATTTCGTATATATATTAAAATTCATTAAAACAAAATATGGAGCCCTGACAGCCACGGACCCAGTCGCGTCAGGTATGGGTTATTTTAGTCAAGAGATTGAAAATTTAAAATAAAATTTTATTAGAATTATTTATAAACAAATTTAGAAAAAAATTTCTTCGAAATTTTCGGCAAGGAACTAGTTATAATACAGCGTGTTAATGAGTGCAGCTACGAGTTCCACCATGAGTGAAAATAGAGAGATTTTTGATATCACAAAACTTGATGGGACGAACTACGCCATGTGGAAGTGTAGCGCCTTGATTGCTCTGGAGGCAAAGGATGTCATGGATCATATTGACGGTACGCAAGTAGAGCCAAATAAAGCAACACTACTTGTCGACTGGAAAAAATGGAAGAAAGCCAATTTGACATGCTCTATGATTTTGCTTAATTCAGTAAAGAAGAAGCTCCATCCTCATCTGATCAATTGCAGAAGTCCACAGCAAGTGTGGGACAAAGTGCAAACTCTGTTCAGCGACAGCAGTGAGGATGTCAAGCAAAAATCATGGGAGGAATTTTATGCATTTCGCGTGAAAGATGGGGTATCCATTTCCCTACAGATCGAGCAATTGGAGTTTATCTGCAGGAAACTCCTGGATGCTGGTGAGAAGCCCTCAGATGCAGCTGTGGCATCAAAGCTAGTAAGCAGCTTACCACTTCGATTCTCATCTTTTAGTATGGCCTGGAAGTGTACTCCAAAGCTAGAGAGGAAGAAGGAAAATCTGATTGCTAGACTTTTGAGAGATGACAACCGATTGACAGAAGTGGAAGACAGCGTCGCCACACTTGCATTGCAGGTTAATTCCTTTAACATGCGCAATGGGAAAAATGCAAAGAAGACGGAAAATAGAAAACCGACACTTGGGAATAACAGCAGGATCGAATCCCTTACGAAACGAACCAAGTGCGCCTTCTGCAAGGAAAAAGGTCACTGGGTTCGTGAATGTCCCAAAAAGAGCAGTGAAAATGGAGCGAAGAATGATGACAGCAAATCGGTGTCAGCGTATATAACCGATATCATAGCGCTGTATTCTCAGACGAAGGGAAACGAACAGGATTTCTGGATTGCAGAGGCAGGTACTAGCAGACATATGACGTTTAGAAGAGGGTTTTTCACCCACCTTGAACCCACTAAAAGAGACTATTTTGTGAAAATCGCAAATAACAAAGTGTTGGAAACATGCGGAATCGGTACAGGGATTATTGAAGAAGTAATTCACGGCAGAAAAATTGAGAGAGAATTACACGGTGTATTAGTCGTTCCGGATTAGAAGCGAAATTTATTTTCTATCGGGACAATAAATGACAAAAAGTTTTCGTTTCATATTTTCAATAACAAGTGTGAAATCCGTGATAGTGCAGGACAGCTTTCGTCACTTGGTGTACGTTATGGAAATCTGTTTCGTATGTTATTCAAAACCAAAATTCAAAGTCAGTGTAATATAGCGCAAACTGAAGCCGATAACAGCAAGGATTTGCTAACGCTATGGCATGAACGAATGGGACATGTGAATATCAAAGCTCTGAAACATACGAAGGAAGTGCACTCGATGGGAAATTTTTCTACTGCTAAAGACGATTTCTTCTGTGAAGCATGTGTGGTTGAGAAACAAGCACGCAAACCCCATCCATCTTACCATAAACCGAATAATTCTTTACCAGGTGAACGAATGCATACAGATGTTTGTGGTCCTATTAATATCGAATCACCGCGAGGATCAAGATACTTTCTTGTATTCAAAGATCAGAGCACCGGTTATCGAAAAGTTTATTTTTTAAGACATAAGTCGGAAGTCTTCGAGCGATTCAAAGAATTTGAGACATTTGTGACCACTAAAACTGGAAATAGAATAAAATTTTTGCGTTCAGACAATGGGACAGAATACACTTCAGAGCAGTTTCGAAAGTTCGTAGTTCAGAAAAGAATCATTCATGAATTTTCTTCTCCATATATCCATCAGCAGAATGGTCGAGCAGAAAGGGAGACACGAACTCTCGTGGAAAGTGCGCGGGCTATTGGGATCTGTCCGATGGGCATATGACCTCTGGTGGCGGTAAATGTAACTATTAAGAAGGAACAGTGCACACAGAGGTGTATACGGGCGTGCATTAATAATCAAATTTTATTGATAAAATGACATCTCCCAGAGTATTTCCACCGAAAAAATCGAAAAATAGATATGTTTGCTGCGTCCCAGGCTGCCGGAATCGTTTCGACAAAGCTAATGTCACGTTTCATTATTTCCCCAAACCTGGCACATGTGTTGTTTACGTCAAAAATTTTTTTGACAAAGTGGAAAAAATTGATAAATTCGAAGCCTGGAGAAGAGCCGTGAAAATAAAAGAAGTGCCTTCCAGTGCCAAAGTTTGTGCACTCCATTTTCGAAAAGACGATTACATACTCCCAGGTAAATATCCTCGTCTTCTACTCTTCGTACTTAACCTCTAATGAGTGCTCCAAAATGTTTATTATTTTTAGACGTTGCTGTTCAACAACGACGATTGAAGCGAAATGCCATACCATCGTGTAATTTACCACAACTGAATAAAAAAAAAATTATGTGTGCGGAAAATAGAGGAGAACGATTGCAAAACAGAAATGTGGTTAAAATGAAAAACATGAGCCCCGAAACTGTTCCAATCCAGAGCATCAAGAAGATTGAATCAACACTACTAACAGAAGATCCCACTACCTCAGGATATTCACCTATGGAAGAAGACGCAGTTCATACCATCGTTGAAGCACCACCTTCAGAGTCTCCACCAGGGTTGGGGATGCGCGATGCTGAAGTCCAAGTGGAAACGGATTACATAAAACCTAAATTTACTACATTTATGACGAGTGACAGTGAATTGAGTACACTTACTGGAATTGAATCGTTTGAAATTTTGAGGACAGTTGTTAATATTGTTAAGGTTACCTTTGGTGATAAGCTTCGGCATCATAATACAAAAATGACCATCCATGATAAAATTCTATTGACGTATACGAAATTGAAACAAAATTTATCATACAGTTGTTTAGCAGTTTTGTTCCAATGTTATCAAGCAAAGCAGTGTCGCGAAGTGTTTTTTGATATGATAATAATCTTGAGTGAGTGCTTAAAAGTTGCCATCGACTGGCCATCAAGAGAGATAATTGCCCAGAATTTGCCCAAATGTTTTGAGGGTTTTGAAGACACCAGAGTCGTTATTGATTGTACTGAGATTATCACTCAACATCCCAAAAACCTATGCTGTCAGATAATTACTCACTCATCGTATAAAAAATCACAGACAGTGAAATTTATGACTGGAGTTACACCAGCGGGAAATATTTCTTATATTAGCAAAGCATATGGAGGTCGTGCTAGCGATAAAGCAATTTTCGAAAAAAGTAATATCAATACTTTGTTGGAGAGAGGAGACGCAGTAATGGTAGATAGAGGATTCACAATTGACGAGATATGTGCCAAAAATGCGTGGAAATGTTATCGCCCTCCTTTCTTACGAGAAAAAAAACAATTCTCCAAAGAAGACGCTCTTTTCACTTGTAAAATAGCAAAAGCAAGAGTTCACGTCGAAAGATCCAATCAACGAATCAAGACATTTAAAATTGTGGGTGAAAGAATGTCTACAAAATTAATTCCATATGTAGAACACATTTTTACAGTTATTTGTGCTACAGTCAACCTCGGTTCGCCGATTTTAAAAAACGATAAATTTATGACTTCTTGAAAATGAACAAAAATTGTATGAAAAATCGATTTTCTTTAAATCGTTTTTTGTACCAGCATTTATTTAAGAATATTCAATACTATATAAATAATATCACAATGAAGTACATGGATTTTTTTAATGAATCTAAACTGACAAGAATCCCCTTTCACTTTCCCAGATTTTTATCCTAACAATACTGTTTAGCACTTAATTCAAAACTTAATACTGTTTAGCGTTTCAAAAAACGGAAGACTCCAACGCTTATCATAAATATTTATCACACCTTCTTTTAGTCTAGCAAATATTTAATATACGCTGCATTTTAAACTTAGTTTGACCAGTGTTTTCATTCGGAAAATATAGCATTCACAGTTCCATTATTATTTTCATCATTCTCCGTATCTTCCTCGTTTTTCTTCAAACAGATTTGATGCAGCATCTGATTGAAATAAACGCTTTTTAACGTGCATAACATTTTCACAAAAAATTCTGAATCAAAAGCAACTTTAATGTTGTAGTAACTCTTATCGAATCCTGAATAAATAAAAAAACACGCTGCTCTAACATTTAAAATTGCCATCCCCAACTGCACCTGGGCATAATACTTGTGTTTCTTTTTCATTACAAATTGCCCGTCTGCATCAACAGACATTGCCCAAATTCCTGTTTCATCGCTTACAAAACTGTCGACTCCTTTCCTTTATAAGGACACTTTATCTCCAATAGGGCAATGGGCTGAACACCATCGACGATAAACCCATCAGGGGAACAAGCCAGCCAAGGATTTTGGTTGCTTATTACTAGGCCTGTCTGTACCACCTTCAACCCTGTTACCTTCCGGAAAACATCAAGAGCTTCTTTCTCCTTGTCCTTTCCATGCTCAGTATACTGACTCTTGAAATTTTTAATCGTGAAAAACGACTTGCACTTTTTTGACCAATTCGGATTTTTTTTTCTCGTGTAAGTGTAGATTTCATAACATTTTGATGCAGTTAGCCTGAACTGACGTTCTGCTTGCCACACCCCGTAGAATCTCATTGTCTCCACACAAATTTTGAGATAATCACCTTGGAGCTTCGAGTAATTATGATGACAACAATTTAGAAAATTTCCCACAGGTATATTAGCAATATTTTCCATGAGATCACTTCTCTGGTGCAGAAAGACAGCCTCCAGGGCCTCAATATTGATGTCAATTGTTTTCGCATCTTTAGCAGTGAAAGTGATAGGTCTGTGTCTCCCTTTCACTTGTTGAGAAAAAGCAGAATTGGGGAGCTCCTGCAATATTGTCCTCTTTATCATCTCTAGCTGATCAACAGTAATTTTACGTTGCTTCATTCGATTACTGGCAAAGCATTTGTGTTCCAGGAGAGGATGATAATTGATATAGTTTGCAACAGTATCCTTGAAAGAATCCTTCCAAACGCAAGCTTTGTCAGTAGACGATAACTCATCTAACTCGTTGAATGCGAATCTGAAAAATTTCACGATGATTTATCGATATTTTTGTGAACTGTCAGATGTAAACACGGAACTTGAGAGATTATGTACTTACCGGCTGCAGAAGAGCAACGTAGCAAGGATATGTTTACATCGCTCTCCTTGTCCAGCTTTGCAAGAGCACACAACACTTTTAATTTGTCCATTGGAACCAAAAAGTGCATCAATTTGATGTGGTTTTTCTCTCACATGAGAGGTTTGGATGCAGTAAGCTGTGACACTCACTAGCCCCTTGCTGACACTTTGGTTTTTCCCACATTTTATTAAAAAACCCGACTTCAGCAACCGTTCCCCTTCGTAGAAGTTTCTATTGTCCGGCTTTGTCTGACACCACGCACAAATTTGTGACTAATATTAAGCATTTTTACTCGAAAAAACTACATTAGCCCCATTCACTTATATATGTTATGTTTCCCGGAATGCGCCATATTGGATTAGGCTCCGCCCATAGGTCAGATCCCAATAGTATCCGTTGCTAGAGCCTATAGGAACTATTACCGAAACAGAGTAATGCTTACCAAACTTTGGTAATTCTTACTAGTCGTAAATATTCACATGGAATTCTCTGCTATGCTCTTCTCTCCGTGTGGTCGGTCGCCGATACCCAGGTAGGAATTGACAACCGGCCCAGGCCTGGCCCAGGCTTGTTTCAAGCCTGGCCAAGGCTGGGTAAACTAGCCTATACCAGGCCTGGAATGAAACATGGGGCCAGGCTAGGACTGAGGTATCCCTCAGTCTTGAGACTAGCCTGGTAGTTTAGCCTGGCCCACGGCTGGCATTTAGCTAGAAACAGGATATACGCTTAACATAAAAAAATAATTAATTCAATTAAGCTTGCACAAATGTTTTGTTAAAAGAGTGATGAGTATGTTAATCTCATTGGCTCATCGAGTGTAGAATAGTAAAAAAAATAAAAAAAAGAATTTCGACTATTAGTTTGCGAAATAGGAATATCCAGATCGCTAGGTGTTTCTTGTCGGTCACCCATCCTCCTACGGTCCATACTCGGTGGTGCTTAACTTCAGTGATCGCTGGATATTCTAGTTGTTCCTGGGCTGTGCGGCTTGACTTGACTTGAAAATTGTTTATTAACATTTGTCATATATACATACTATGTACAGTATTAATATCTTAAGTGCTACGTTCTAGATCACCAGCCGTTGGCTTTATATCTAATTTGAAAGAAGTGTAAACTAATTTTTCATTATTACAGATATTTGTGATTATTTACATGATGACTCGATATAAGGAAAAATAACTTCTAAAAAACCTTACAAGTAATGGGTGCATGAGGGGCAGGAGAGAAAAGGATATATGGAAAGGTGGGACAAAACAGGTGGTCAGCGGGACCAATTGGATTTTATGTCAATATCGATGTTTTGGAGCTGGGGATTAGGATGGGATTGTAGCTTAAATTTAAATGTCTCATTTATTCTATCGATAAATTCGCCTATGGTTGTCATGCCGAGCGTTTCGTGTATTTCCACAATAGTCGTTCTTCTTTTAAAATTTCCTATTATTCGTAGGAATTTATTTTGAATCACTTGAAGATGATTCAAGTGCATTTTCGCAGCATTGTGCCAGGCAGGACAACCATAGGTGATAATGGGCCTAATTAACCCTTTGTAGAGAGTAAGTTTGAGGGATTGACTCAGCGCGGGTGATTTTAGCAAATTATATAATCTTACTAGGATAACTTTAGTCTTGACCTTGATTTCAGATATATGCTTTTTCCACAGGAGTTTGGAATCGATGTGTAAGCCTAAATACTTTACAGAGTCGGTTGGTGTGATCTTATCACTACGAATAGTTAAAGTCGGCTTGGCCTTGGAGCTAGTAAATAAGATTGCTTCTGTTTTAGCAGCATTCACTTGAATTTTCCATTTCGTTAATTCACTGATTGTGAGAGAAGCAGCATTTTCTATTCTTCTAATAGCTTTGTTGATCGATTTGCTAGCTGAGTACAAAGCAATGTCATCAGCATAGCCTGCAATGGATACATTTCTCGGAATTCTGCTAAAAACAGAAGCAATGTACAAGTTGAATAAAACAGGCGAGAGAATAGACCCTTGTGGGAGTCCCGCGACAATTTCTATTTTATCCGAAAACGAAGTTTCGACTCGAACTCGGATATATCTATTTGAGAGATATGATAATAAAATTTTACATATATATTTAGGGACATTTAATCCTTCGAGTTTGTATATAAGGCCTGTGGGCCAAACAGAATCAAAGGCCTTCTCGCTGTCCAGGAGAAGAAGAACGGTATCTTCTTTCCGGTCTTTCGCGGATTTTATATCATTCGTAATTCTAACCAGCTGGTGGCAGGTCGAGTGTTCTGATCGAAAACCAAATTGATTGATAGGCATTAGTTGTAACTCTTCTATGGGTTTTTGGAGACGAGCTAAAATTATTCGCTCAAAGAGTTTAGCCAATACCGGTAGGAGGCTAATAGGCCTATAGCTCACCGGATGCGAAGGGGGCTTACCGGGCTTTAGAATCGGAATGACCACCGCTCCTTTCCAGAGTTCCGGGAAATATTGTCTGAGGAGGCATGCATTGTATATCTTTGTTAGTAAACTTATTGCTTTAATTGGGAGGTTTTTTAGTGCTATATTGGGAATATTATCCACACCCGGGGCAGATTTATTTTTTAGTTTTTTGATAGCGGAAGTGATTTCACGGGGATTCGTGAGGAATTTTATGGGAGTTTCGATAGGGGCTTTGAGGATAGTTTTTCTCACATGACCTGTGACTTGTTGTTCAAAGGATTTGTTGCCTCGGGAGGCCGATATTTCGTGTATTTGTGCGTAGTGTATGCAGAGTGTATTTGCCTTGTCGTGGTCTTCTGTGTGGAGTGTGTTGTTTGACTTTAGTGTGGGGATTTTTCTTTTACCTGTATTATTAAAATATTTTGCTACGCGCCAAATAGAGTGATCTTTTAAGTTTATGTTTCTGAGTTTGTTGTCCCACGATGATTGTTTCCATTCGGTTAATTTAAGTCTGATTTCTTTTATCAGCTGATTGAGTTCGGATTTAAGGTAGCGATTTCGGGTTTTTTGCCATCTTGACCTAATGTAATTTTTTAGCTTTATTAATGAGGCTATTTCGGGTGGGATAGGAGTGTGGGTGGATTTGGTTGAGCGGATGGGAGTGGAGGAATCCAGGGCTGTTTGAATGACTTGGGTGAAATGTGTTATGTGTTGATCTATTGCTTCAGTGTTGTTACAAGTAGGGTTTGGTGTAGAAATCTCATCATTTAAGGTATCCTTGAATTTATTCCAGTCGGTTTTCGCGTAGTTTAAAATTTTTGATGATTCTGGTGAGGTCGGTCGGCCAAATAGGGAGAAAAACAATGGTAGGTGATCGGATGGGGATTCGGAAAGTGTGGTGAAATTATTAATGATAGAGATGTTGTTTGTTAATAAAAGGTCAATAGTACTAGGAGTGTTTGAATTATGAGGGTAGTGTGTAGGAACGTCTGGAAAGAGCAGATTAATTTTTTGTTCCGTCAAAAAATTTGAGAGAATCTTACCTGATTCGTTTGGCCTAGCAGAGGTCCAAGCAGTGTCCTTCGCATTGAAGTCTCCAACAATAATTGTTGGAGTACTATCGGAAAATAGGTGCCTCAATAGGTTTGTATCTATTGAGACATCCGGTGGATTGTAGATCGAGTAGATCTTCGTTTTTTTATTGTTTACTTGGAGCTCTACTCCCACGTATTCGGTGAGCGACAGGAGATCATGCGGAAGAGTTCTATGTGACAAGGTTTTGTGGATCGCCACCGCAACACCACCACCTGCTTTGGCCGTTCTGTCTTCCCTGATCAGCGAGAAGTCTGGGAAGTTAATTTTCTTCGTTTTGCTGTTTAACTTAGTCTCTGAAATCAGACAAATTTTGATGTTATTTCTGTGGACGATGTGTAATAACTCGTCCAGATTAGGCTTGAGCGCAAAAATATTAATTGCTAATATGTTGGTTATGTTTGCTGGAGAATCGTAGGTGTGTTTGGGGAGGGCAAGAACAGGTGGACATAGGATGCGATGATTGTGATCCTATCAATTGGTGTAAGGGCTGTTTGGAGTTTAGAGCTCATCTCTTCAAGCTCTGAAAGGATTTCGGGGATTCTAAGGGTTGTTAGCTCGTCAAGAACTTGCTTCGCTGTAATTACATAGTTTTTAGTTCTACTTAAATGAGATTCGGGAGCATGTGTTTCCATTGGGATGGTCCTAGGTTCAGCAGTGGGTGTAATAAGATTCCTTCTCGAGGTTTCCGCCGTCGGGAAGAAGGAAGCGTAGGTGGGCCTGGACGTGTTGGCAGTAGAACTCGGAGTTGGCACTGGGACTGCAGGAGACTGGAGGAACTGGATGTTCCTTTCCAGATTCTGGATCGTGGCCGAGTGAGGTGTGGGCAATTCCAATGGCGCCATGCTGGGCCTGGCCGATTGGGCTCGTTTTTTCTGAGTTTCCATGAATTTTAGGCGCATGGAAGACTCTCTGTAGCTGGCTGTGTGGGCGAGTCCGCAGTTTGCACACTTCAGGGTTTTGGAAGTGCAGACTTTTACGTCGTGGTTTGACGCACACTTGACGCATCTCGGGTTTAGGTTGCAATGTTGGCTTGCGTGGCCAAATCTCTGGCACCTGAAGCATTGGGTAGGTTGCTGGGATTTTACATATTTTTCTACCTTATATGTATGGTAGAAAATCGTTTTGATTTCAGCAAAGCTGCTCAAGGTTGTTTCCGGGCCAACCGTGATAGCGAAGATCGGTAATGGCCTGTTTTCTTTGGTGTCTCCGTCTTTGTTTACTTTCACGAACTGGCGAGCGGAAAGTACGTTGATGCCGTGTTTTGATAACTCGGCTTGAATTTCGTCTTGTGAAAAACTGCTTGGAAGCCCTTTCAGAATATATTTTTTCGGTCGTTCACTTTTAAGACCGAAAGTGAAAAAATTTATATCTTGCCTTTTCAGGATACTTGCGATTTTGTTGTAGTCCTCGAGCGTTCGTAGATGGACGATCGTGGTACTTCCATTAAATTTCATCTTGAAATTTTTGTCTGTGGCGTTGCTCTGCAGAAAATTGATTAATTTTTTTGTCTCCATTTTTTCATTCTCGATGATTAATGGAGGGACAGAAATTTGTTTTGGAGTCTCTTGAGGTCCATCAGAAGTGTCGGAGGGTTTGGCGAGGCGAGCGGGAACTGAACTCGCACTAGTCGAAGGTTTCGTAACGGTTTTTTTCGTTTTCTTTGGGTCTTCCATCGGAGGACTCATTTTGGCTTTCCTTTTTGGAGCCAAGGGAATTTTGAGGTTTTTTAAGTTTGACACTTTTGTGCCAAAACTTTTACTCGATTTAGAATTTCACTGTACTATAAGCGCTGTACGTGAGAAATTTATATTTCGCAGAGAGCGGTAGACATGCGTCCGCACGACACCGACTCAAAACAAATACTGGCTGTGCGGCTGCTTACACGAGAGGATATTTTTCTTGGGTTTATATGGGGAATCAATGGGAGGGAAGATAATGGGGTAGGAGGGTGAGAGACAATAAACCAATGAAAAAGCGGGATAGACTGGGATGATATACTTTGATAGTGGGGCAAAATGGGATAGCGAGACAAAATGGAATAGTAGTGCAAAACAGGATAACGGGATAAAATGGGATAGAGCGAGATAAATAAGGGCGGGATGGGGCACAATGGGAACAGGGGCATAATGAGAAGCGGGGCATAATGGAATGGCAAGCATTACCCAGGTGGGAAGTGCCAAGCTTTGACAACCGGGACAAGCTTGGGACAGCCTCGGATACCAAGCCTTGGCACACCTAGCTTGGCCCTTGCTTTGACCGACGGTGTTGCCACCCGGTATCCAGGGCTTGTAGACCAGTCCCTGGCGACCAGCCTTGGGCCAGCCTAGGCACAGAATTGGTAACCAGGATATCGGATTGCCAAGCGTGGGCCAGGCTATTTCCAAAGCTTGTCTAGAGCCTTGGTAAAACTCAGATTGTAATTTACATTGAGGATTGGCGACTAAGCTTGTCCCAGTCTACAATTAGGACTGGTATCCAAGGGTCGATTGAACCCAGCTAGGAACAAGCTGTAGCCAGGACAGGCCTCAAGTCTCGGCAATACCCTGATTAACAAGTCACATTGGGATATAAAAACCACTCTTGGGACAATCTACAGCCATGGCTGGTACCTCAGAGCTGGATATACCGGACTTGGACCAGACTGAATCCACGACTAGCCCCAAGTCGGGGGATACCCCGATTTACCAACTACATTGAGATTTGGTAACCAGTCTTGGGCCAATCTACCATCAAGATCGCTTAAATCCGCCTTTGGATACCAGTGCTGGTTGTAGAATGGGCCGAACCTGGTCGCCATGTCTCAATAGAAGTTATAAATCTGGGTTTTACCAAGATTCTAGACCAGTCCTGGAAATAGGTTGGCTCATGCTAGGCGATGCCAAGCCCTGGTTAGAAGTTTCGTGCATAGACTGGGCCAAATTTGGTCGCCAAGCTTCAATATAAATTGAAAATCTGGGTTTTACCAAGGTTTCAGACCAGTCCTGGCAATAACCTGGCCCACGTATGGCAACACCGAGCCTTGGTTACCACTTCTGTGCCTAGACTGGTACAGAGCTGGTCGCCAGGAACTGGGCTACGAGCCCTGGAAACAGGGTGACAACGCCATCGGTACAAGCACGGGCCAACCTAGCGTGCCAAGGCCTGGTAATGCGGGGCTGTCCCAAGCTCGCCCCATTTGTCGAAGCTTGGTACTTCCTCTTTGGGATCATCCCCCGCTCTCCATTATGCTTGCCATTCCATTATGCCCCTGTTCCCATTGTGCCCCATCCCGCCCTTATTTATCTCGCTCTATCCCATTTTATCCCGTTATCCTCTTTTGCACTACTATTCCATTTTGTGTCGCTATCCCATTTTGCCCCACTATCAAAGTATATCATCCCATTCTATCCCGCTTTTTCATTGGTTTATTGTCTCTCATCCTCCTACCCCATTATCTTCCCTCCCATTGATTCCCCATATAAACCCAAGAAAAATATCCTCTCGTGTAAGCAGCCGCACAGCCCAGGCGCTCAAACTCAGTCTGATACCGGTACCCGCAAAACACTTTGAGCGAATAATTCTATTACGTCTCATAAAATCTATCGATGAGCTACACTTAATACCTACAAACCAATTCGGTTTCCGTTCAGAACACTCGACCCGCCACGAATTGGTCGGAATCAGAAATTCAAATAGATATATTCAAGTTAGAGTCAAATCACTACTTTCCGTTAAAACTCAACTTGTCGCGGGAGTCCCGCAAGGGGATATCCTCTCCCGTGTACTATTCAACCTATACATCGCTTCTGTTTTTAACAGAATACCTAGAAATGTATTCATTGCTGATCACATTGCTCTGTACTTACCTAGCAAATCGATCAATAAAGCTGTTAGAAGAATAGAAAATTCTGCTTCTCTTAAAATCAGCCATTTAAATAAACGGAAAATTCAAGTGAATGCTACTAAATCAGTACCAACCTTATTTACTAGCTCCAAGGCCAAACCGACTTTAACTTTGCGTAGCAATAAGATTACCTCAACCGTTTCTGTGAAATATTTAGGTTTACACCTTGATTCCAACCTCCTGTGGAAAAAACTCATATCTGATATCAAGGTCAAGACTAAAATTATTCTAGTACGATTGTATAATTTGCTGAAATCTCCAACGCTCAGTCAATCTCTGAAACTTACTTTATACAAAGGGTTAATCAGACCTATCTCTTATGGTTGTCCTGCCTGGCACGATGCAGCACAAACCCACTTAAATCATCCTCAATTTGTCCAAAATAAATTTATATGGATACTAAAATGGTCGGCATGCACAATACGCTGGGCATGGCAACCATAGGTAAATTTATCGATAGAATAAATTTGACATTTAAATTTAAACTACCATCCAATCCTAATCCCCAGTTCCAAAACATCAACATTGATAAGAAAGCAAATTGGTCTCACTGACCACCTGTTTTTGTCCCACCTTTCCATATATCCCTTTCTCCCCCGCCCCTCATGCGCCCATTACTTATAAGGTTTTTTAGAAGTCATTTTTCCTTATATCGAGTCATCATGTAAAAATTCACAAACATTATAAAAATGAAAAATTAGGTTAAACTTTAATCATATTAGATATAAAGCCAATGGCTGGTGATCTAGAGCGTAGCACTTAAGATATTAATACTGTATATAGTATGTATATATGACAAATGTTAATAAACAATTTTCAAGTCAAGTCAAGTCAAGTCAAGCACAGCCCAGGAACAACTAGAATATCCAGCTATCACTGAAGTTAAGCACCACCGAGTATGGACCGTAGGAGGATGGGTGACCGATAAGAAACACCTAGCGATCTGGATATTCCTATTTCGCAAACTAATAGTCGAAATTGTTTTTTTATTTTCTTTACTATGGCACTCGATGAGCCAATGAGATTAACATACTCATCACTCTTTTAACAAAACATTTGTGCAAGCTTAATTGAATTAATTATTTTTTTATGTTAAGCGTATGTCCTGGTTCTAGCTAAATGCCAGCCGTGGGCCAGGCTAAACTACCAGGCTAGTCTCAAGACTGAGGGATACCTCAGTCCTAGCCTGGCCCCATGTTTCATTCCAGGCCTGGTATAGGCTAGTTTACCCAGCCTTGGCCAGGCTTTGCCAGGCTTGAAACAAGCCTGGGCCAGGCCTGGGCCGGTTGTCAATTCCTACCTGGGAATGGAGAGCGGGGGATGATCTCAAAGAGGAAGTACCAAGCTTCGACAAATGGGGCGAGCTTGGGACAGCCCCGCATTACCAGGCCTTGGCACGCTAGGTTGGCCCGTGCTTCTACCGATGGCGTTGTCACCCTGTTTCCAGGGCTCCTAGCCCAGTTCCTGGCGACCAGCTCTGTACCAGTCTAGGCACAGAAGTATTAACCAAGGCTCGGTGTTGCCATACGTGGGCCTGGTTATTCCCAGGACTGGTCTGAAACCTTGGTAAAACCCAGATTTTCAATTTATATTGAGGTTTGGCGACCAAATTTGGCCCAGTCTATGCACGAAACTTCTAACCAGGGCTTGGCATCGCCTAGCATGAGCCAATCTATTTCCAGGACTGGTCTAGAATCTTGGTAAAACCCAGATTTATAACTTCTATTGAGACATGGCGACCAGGTTCGGCCCATTCTACAACCAGCACTGGTATCCAAAGGCGGATTTAAGCGATCTTGATGGTAGATTGGCCCAAGACTGGTTACCAAATCTCAATGTAATTGGTAAATCGGGGTATCCCCCAGACTTGGGGCTAGTCGTGGATTCAGTCTGGTCCAAGTCCGGTATATCCAGCTCTGAGGTACCAGCCATGGCTGTAGATTGTCCCAAGAGTGGTTTTTATATCCCAATGTGACTTGTTAATCAGGGTATTGCCGAGACTTGAGGCCTGTCCTGGCTACAGCTTGTTCCTAGCTGGGTTCAATCGACCCTTGGATACCAGTCCTAATTGTAGACTGGGACAAGCTTAGTCGCCAATCCTCAATGTAAATTACAATCTGAGTTTTACCAAGGCTCTAGACAAGCTTTGGAAATAGCCTGGCCCACGCTTGGCAATCCGATATCCTGGTTACCAATTCTGTGCCTAGGCTGGCCCAAGGCTGGTCGCCAGGGACTGATCTACAAGCCCTGGATACCGGGTGGCAACACCGTCGGTCAAAGCAAGGGCCAAGCTAGGTGTGCCAAGGCTTGGTATCCGAGGCTATCCCAAGCTTGTCCCGGTTGTCAAAGCTTGGCACTTCCCACCTGGGTTGTACATCTTTTCTCCTATCTCTAACAGTTCTCGCGATAACGCATTTTAAATAATTCAAATTGTTAATAACAATTGGAGGAATTGTTTGTCAAGATTAACACTCTTTTTCCGCCTAAACATCCGGGAGTGGGAATTTTTCGTCAAAGGACAAACAAATCAATTGAGCCGTTCCCGAGGAACCTGGCTAAAAAATTACTCCCATGCGAATACACACACACAGAACCCTCATCTCAAATTCGTCAGTATGATGCAAAACGTCCAGAAAAGTGAAAATTCTCCATTTCTGAGGCTCTTCATTATCGGGGTCATTATAATAACTTCCCGAAATCGGTAAGTTGAAAAGAATAGAAAGTAGATTCAATGAATAATAACTAATGGTGTGCAAATATGTGTGCCCCATACGGAGTACAAAGAAAACTTCCCGATTTGGTATTTCAGCACAGCATAAGAACGCAACCATGGTGATGAGCAAACCCAACAGTGATATCAATAATTGAACTTGCGACTAATAATTACTTCACGCGATCGATTTAGTTTGATTTTTAAGCTTAATAAAAATATTCCACGAATTCGTCCGCCTAGTTACCCTCTCTGTCTCTGTACTTTCTTAATTATCCCGCTTCTTAACATCCTTCCCGCAATTGTCGACATATTCATTCGCCAAGTTTATTCTAGTTCAACTCGCAACATGTTCTAACCTATATTGAATAAAATCATATTGAATGTGCATTTTTGTATAAGCAACAACCCTGGTGATATGCATTGCTGCCGTATTTCAAATTGCTCAGACGACCATACCTCCTTAATTATGCAAATAATGGAAATAAATCATTGCACATAAAAGATGTATTTTCATATAAGGAATCATTCTCTTTTCCGATAACTTTGATATTTTACACAGTCGAACAGTATAAACAATTACAATTGTTAATAACATTGCATATACTCCACGAATCCCGTCCAACGTGTAATTTGCTCGATTTTGCATGGAAACGCTTCGATTGGGACCGCCATGACTGCGCTGAGTTCATTCGTTCAATCATTACATACATAATTGTTCCGACGGCCATAGCTCTTCAATTACGCAAATTATTGAAAAAAGTCATTCCACATAAAATACGTATTTTTATATGGGGAACAACTTTTCTTATATAAATTTTACGCTATCTCTAATAGTGCAATAGAACATTATGAACAATTGAAATTGTTAATAACGATATATATACTGCACCAATTTCATCCAAAATCTAATCAGTTCTAAGTTATATGGAAACGCTTCGAACGCGACCTTGAAAACTTCCATAACTTCATTTGTTCATGAGAAATCGTTGCGCAAACCTTTGTGCACATACATACATACATGCATACATGCACACACAACACACAGACGCCAGCTTAGAATTTGACGAGGATTATTTTGGTATAGTTCAAACCCTAGTCAGATAATGAAACAACAAATTTGGATTTTTGGTGCATTACAATAACTCCCCGAATAATCGGGAAGTTAATAATTGATGATTTTCAAAAGAAAGAAGAAGCAACGATGGATAATTGATAATTGCAAACAGAGTGAAACATTGAGTAAATAAAAAGAAATTTGCAAATAATAATAATCATCATGAATTTAATTGAGTGTCGATAAAATAAAGAGACATGGAACAAATGATAAGTGGGAAGTTAATGTCCTACGAAATTGTGGGAATAATGCCAACGCCTCGCACATCTGCAATTCAAATATTGCTTTTTTATTATATTGATGCTTGACAAAGAGTTTCAATGCAAGCTGTGTTTGACTTCATGACAATTTAAGTTGCACAATGTATGTGTATGAGACGCTTGAGAAGAGCTAATGATCGGAATTTTCCATTTAACATCATTCTTCAAAGGCCAGCTTGTTTGGGAACTAAAGGAACTAAAGTTTAAATCCAAAAAATTATGAAAATTGTGGAAAACTGACTACTTCAAGGACTGCAAAAAAATGCCCAAAATTTGACAAACTTGAAAAGAAAAAGAAAATCAATAATTTTACAATTGTTGAAGAAGTATAAAATGAAGATTGAATCATTTACAAATATTATAAAGATTTCGTTTCGGATAATTTCAAAATTGCTGCAATTTCCACATTGCAATAAAATAAAAAAAAGTGAAAATTTTGTAATTTTCAGTTCATTGGAAATCTGACTTTCTTCTAGTAACTTCACGTTGAAGAAATCTTTTTTGTCAGTTTCGAGGAAATTCAAATTTAGAAAATCGAAAAAAATTGAAATAAATTGAAAATTTTGCGTTGAAAAAATTTCGAAACGCAATTCATTTTAAATCTCTCCATAATTCAGGAAGTTCGTAAAATTTCACAAATTGTAAAAAATATAGTTCCCGAAGTTTAAGAATATCTGAAATTATCAAAAATTAAATTTTCTTCTTTGAATTAGAACACTTCATTTTATTTCAATTTCTGACAATCGAACGTTTAATAAATTCGCAAACTGACGAATTTATAGGCGAATTCGATTTCCAGTACACCAAATCGATTGTTTGGGATGTATAAATGTTCTCAAGAATATTATTAAAAGATAATTTAAATTTTTACAATAAATAGCAAGTTAAAAACGTGCTAACATAATATTTTTTTTGAGTTTTGCAATTTCCAACGAAATTGAGCAATTCAAAGTCATTCAAAAATTTCCAAAATTTTGGAAGATTTGGAAATTTTTGACTTATTTGTGTTTTTTTTTCAAAACTTAATCGTTTGTAAAAATTAAAACTTTTTAAAGATATCCCCAATTTGAGAAATTTTAACAATTTGATAAATTCATTAAAACGGCTAAGAAATGACGAAAACCTACGAATTCCTCAAACTTCACAAATTTCTAAACAATTTTTCCCAAGGTAAACCTGATTTTTTTCCACACCTCTACTTTTATTTCTAACCCGGTGAAAATCGATTGCCTCGGATCGAAACACTTTCTCACGCGACGTCCCCGGACATGTCTCGTATTTTCAGAGTGAAATAGAGTCCACTCGACTTTACTCAGAGGTAAAAATAACTTACTCAGGGCATTCTTGGAATTACCAAGTAGATAAAAAAGAAAATTATGAGACTAAATTGTGATGGATATATGAGCACTTCTTCAGCGAACGGCTGGACCAATTCGAATAGCCAAAATAGGCCCAGTATTTTTTTAACGACTCAAGCAATGATTTTTCAAATATCTCAACCCAGGTTGTTACAACAAAAAAAAAATTGCAAACCTTAAACATTGAAACATTTTTAATCGCTCAAAGATTTTTGCGTTACCAAACAAGCAGCAAATTGTTCTAACAGATCCAACAATAACATCCAAATTTCGTATTTATCTGTTTCTGATCGTTTTACCTAATTTCCCGTAATTAACTTCCCGATAGGGAAAGTTATTGCAATAACCCCGAAAATGAAAAGTGTCAGATCGATTAAATTTTTACTTTTCTCGACGTTTGGCATCATCCTGACACGTTTTCAATGGAATGTCTGTGTGTGTGTGTGCGTATATATGTACGTATGTGAGCATTTTTTTGTGACACGGTTTCTCCTGAACAACTGAACCGATTGGAATTTTTGTTTTCAAAAATTACATCTAGCCGCTGCGGAGAGCGGAAAGGAGTGTCAAGGCTAAAACACAATTCTTTCAATTGTTATTAACAATTTCAATTGTTTAAAACGTTGTACTACAAAAACCGTGAGAGGTAGAGGAAAAAGTTTCCAACAAAAGTTGTTCCCCACATGAAGATACATATTTTATGTTTAATTAATTTTTTCCATAATTGCACTAATTTATTAGATATTGCTTAATTAACAATTTTCATTGCTTATAACGCTGTATGTCGAGAACAATGACAGATACGAGAAAAATTATCAAACAAAAGTTGTTCCGCTCGGGAAACTACATATTTCATGTTATATCACTTTTTTTGCTAGGCATCAGATTTTACGAGATATCGATAAAGAATCGTAATAATCGATTAATAGTTGAATTTGCGTAACTGATATACAACTTGACTTCATACGTGTATCGTCACACACACACGCCCACTATCGGGAATTTGGATGCGACCCGTCGAGGGTCACACTCACATCCCATTTATTTTAAAATTGAAAATGCACTCATCACGTAGTATTCACTCGCACGCAAAATTCTTAGAAGTCAATTAACTTCCGTTAATTGCAATCGACAACCATCGAGTTTTCTGGAGAATATACTTATCGATATCATAGGAATGATAACGACAGTGGCACAATTATCGGCTTATCTCTATCATGCTGATAAAACTCGCGGATTCGACTGTGGGAATTCACGACGGCTAAAATGAATCCTAAATGTGCTTTTGCGTTGTCTATTTCGATATTTTAAGGTTCTTCAAAATTGGTAAATAGTTTCATTAAAATAAATATTACTTTCTTAGAAAAATAAAATGTTTTAAATATCTTAAATGCTCTAAAATTTCGGACGTTTTTTCCAGTTTTTTTCTGGAGTTGTTAGAATTTATAAAATACTGGAATGTTTTATTTAAATCCCTGAGTTTTCTAGAGTTCTTATATCTCCGGAAATCTTACAGCCATGGAAAATGGGTTATTTAGACATTTTGGGGCTGTTTAATTTGTCATAATTGTCATGTCCAGAATTTGTTTTCATGCATGCAGAACATAGGAATGGGAAATACCGGAAAATCGACTGGCTAGTTAATATCTAATCGCAGCTGATAAGGCCATGTTGGGCTCGGAAACTTCTAAAATCGAAGGTCATCTATCACTGCCGAATCAAGCCTGCATCCTGGATCTGTAGTAAAAAAAAAGATCATAATTTGTAAATAAATTACGATTTGAAATTAAACTACAAGTTAATATAATAGATTAATTTCTCAATTGAGCATAGATCGAAGTCCGATTTAATCATCGACGAGATTACAACGCTGACGTTACGTTATCATCTCACTAAAAAAAAACAACAAATTTTCCATCTTATTTGACTCATTGCATGAGCGATTTTATCATCAAATTTTTTGAATATTTTACAACTTTCAAGAAACAACTTTCCCTAAAGTTGCAAAATTTGTAAAAAAAAAAAATTTGAATAATGTCTGAAAGTTAATCAACAAATTCACCTTCAACATTTCAAA
This sequence comes from Asobara japonica, assembly GCA_026005395.1. Taxonomy (NCBI): domain Eukaryota; kingdom Metazoa; phylum Arthropoda; class Insecta; order Hymenoptera; family Braconidae; genus Asobara; species Asobara japonica. Next base: position 163,930 of record BQMI01000069.1, read on the forward strand.
AAAATTTCAATCTTAAAGAAATTTCTTTTCAAAATTTTCTATTATTTTGATATAAAAAATGGAAGATTGATATGTTTTTTGAGTTTAGTTATTTTGCAAATTTGGAATGTCTCGACCACCAAAAATTAAGAGTTGACAAAAAACTTACAATTTCTCTACATTCTTGAAATTTTAAACAAAATTGTCACGTGATGAACAAAAAAATTAAATTAATCGCATAAGTGCGACATCATGGTGCGCATACTACTTTAAAAACCCACTCACTCAACGTGCGAGACATTACGTAATTGTCTCGGGATGAGAATAAAATCCGTGGGTGTTGATTCGAAAGAATTGTTCAGTACACGAATATTGCTCATAATAAAATTATTGTTTGTGACAAAGTAATGATCTCAATATCGGAAAGTAAAAACTAATAAAAACAAACTAACCCTTATACATATACATATATTTACTTTTATGTTCGCCGCACCGTTTTGATGATTAACTTTGTTGTTATTGAAATGAAAATAAATTAATTGGTGACGAATTTGTGAAATTTAATTTATTTAAATTATTAGTAAAAATCACTTCATTTGACGTTTTCGGAATTTTGGCCGAAGCTCACAACACAAATTTCGGTGATTGCAATTTTTTAGTTTTCTTTAGTTTTAAAAAGTTATTAAAAATCTCAGTATTTCTTTTTCTTAAAAAAAAATGGAATTATCACGGAGTTCGCCGGCAGACTGAAGTGATTGTAAAGCAAGAGTCATATTTTCCCCCACGCGTTCATTCGGACAACTTCGGAATACCGAAGAAAAGCCGAATGGTTGAGGCTCACACCGACGAGGGTAACTAAAGTCTAAAGTAGAGACTTAGAATGTTTCGGCAGTAGCAGAGTAGCTGTCCCGCCGTCACAGAGATAGGTTACAAACTGTATCGCGCCAATCAAAATATTGTCATGCCATGCATAATTAATATTGAGGGCCGAAACAGTTATTGGTAGGTTGATAAAAAAATTCCTTATTGCTGAGTATACGTTTCATCCCTCCATATGAATTAGTGTTGGCGTGGTAGTTGTTTGATTGACGCAAATTTGTGTTTTTAGGCGCTCAATCGTCCAAAAATCATGAGGGGTTCTGAATTTTCAAATCTCCAAGTTTTCGTCGTTGTGACGCTAACAGAAATGACACTGATTAACCCTCGTTAGTTAACAATTTCAATTGTTGACAACCCGTTAGCGCCGGCACGGTTCAAAATACGGGAAAAGTGTATATAACTAAAGTTGTTCCTTATAAAAAAAAGAACTTGGAGCCGTCGTGGGACGGCCGAAAGAAGCGAAGCTTTTACGCATTGGCCCGTGTCACATGGCGGCCTATTTTAAATTCACTAGCAGTGCGCGCGGCTGCGTAGTACCTGTTTTTACCTTCCTTTTTTGATTTTCCCCAATGTCTAAATTCCAAGGTATATTGAAATATGTGCCATATTGTAATTCACATTTCTTTTTATAAAAAACCCATTTATTGTGGTTTTGTGAGTCAATGATAGAGGTCATTCTATGTTGTCGCCAACTGAACCTCGCAGACTTTCGAACTAAACTGATATCATTTTTCCTGCGCTGATTATGTACTTAAAAGTTTTTCAAATTTTAGTTTATCACCCATTTAGATGAATGTAATTGTTTTTATTCTTAGTTTTTCTTTTATTGTTTTCATTTTTTTGTTCTTCATTTCAATGCTTTATTTAATACGTTTTTATCTGGTTATTTTCTCTCTTTTCTTTTTTTTTCTTGTATTTCAGTGCCTTTTTTTTGTATTTCAATGCTTTTTAACCTTCCGATGTAGGCAAGTTATTGTAATGACTCCGAAAATGAAAAGTACCACATCAATGAAATTTTCACCTCTCTCGACGTTGTGCATCATCCTGAAGTGATTTCCGAAAAGTGTTTGTATGTGTGGATATGTGTGTAAACAAAAAAATTCGTTTCAAGTTTCAAATGGCAACTTCGCCGTTATCCCTATAGACAGAGTTGTCCCTCTATAGGGGCGTTGCTGTGGTTGGCTGATGATATTGTCATCAGCCGATATGGTAGATAGATAACGTCATATGACGCCAATACAAAGGGGTAGATTGTTGGAGAACGATGGCAATTGTTAAAAATTGCTACTAATTATCGGAACGCCAATAAACAGAGTAACTTGTTCACTTGCACTGGGAGAGGAATGGAAAGGAATGTAATAGGGAAGGATAAGTGTAAAATAGGGATAATGATGGAGGTGAGTGAAAAGGTTTAGGTGGAACACTGAACAGGAGCGAACGCGTGCGTCCGTCCTGGTTGGCGCTTCCCGCCGAACTCAAATGGAATTATTTATATCCTTCTATCGCAAGAACGGTTTGAGGTACGATAAAAAGTGTCCAATAAAAGTTGTTACCTGCCAAGAAATACACATTTGATGTTTTATGAGTTTTTTTGCCAAAACCCAGAGTTAATTGTTATTAACAAAATGAATTGGTTATAGCGATCTAGCGTGAGAGCGGTCAGAGATACAAAACAAAGTGTCTAATGAAAGTCGTTCCATACATTAAAATACATGTTTGATGTTTTATGACTTTTTTACCAACACCCATAGTTAATTGTTATTAACAAATTGAATGGTTTATGTCGCTCTATCACGATAATAATTAGAGATAAGAAATGGGGTGTTGAATGAAAGTTGTTGCACACGTGAAAGGGCATATTTGATTTTTTATGACTTTTTATGCTGCCACTCACAGTTTTCCACAAATTGAATTGGTTATCTATAGAGTTATCACTTTATCGCAAGAAAGTATATATTTTTTGAAAATCTCTTCATAAAGAGATTTTAAAATCTCTTTATTCTGAAAAGTTTAAAAGGTTCACAATTTGAGACACAACCCGAAATTTGGTATATAACATATACGGGCGAACGATCGGGAAGTTATTGGTTCGACCCGTAGAGGGTCAAACCCACATCCCGTTTATTGTGTTTTTTTTATCCCAATGCCGCTTATCAATAATTTGAAATTGTTTATCTAACCCCGATGTTTATTACTTTATTAGGATTTTTTTGTGTTATTTCAAGCAGATTTCAAGTTTCTTGAAAAAACATTTTTTTGTTGATCTTCTCAACGCCATCTATCAAATGCCATATTAAAACTACAAACTGACTTACCAGCATAATAAACTTTACATGAATACCAGCCATCCTAATGATCCAATTCCCGTGTTCGCCGCTATGTCACGTTCGCACCAATCAAATTATCCAATGCGATACCCACCGCCATGACACTTTTTGTACCAATCAAATGATTGAATCACCATGCTCTCCGCCATGACACTTTTCAGTGCATGCTTTTTTTATATAAGGATTTTAATTTTCCATAGTGCACTGTGATTCGATTAATCTCTCTGTGCCTCTCTCGCTCTCTATATGCATAAACATACATATTAATTTGGGAAGTCGGGTGTAATTTTCTGTTTTTTTTTTATGTTTCACCACGATATATACGTTAGCAAACCTTTCTTGGCGTGCAACGCATATAACACTTCTACGCTAAGCGACAGAGAGAGCGAGAGAGCAAAATCAAAGAATGACAGGGATTTCTGTTACGCAAGCATCACCCGTCTAATGGAGTTAACGGTACGGTGACGGTGCCGATTTCACTTTTTCTCGGTTCACTCCCCATCTTTTTGAATAGATTTTATACGTGACCCACCGACGGTCCGTAAAAAAGCCTCGCTTCAAAAAATATGTGGAGTGCAACTTCGTAGGAGGCGAATTCACAGAGATGTTATAATATTCTGTAAAAAATTTCAAACATTTAAAAGAACTGAGTTTTTGAAAACTTACAATAATTCTCGAGAAATAGTCAAGAACTTTAGGTCAATCTAGACCAAAATTAGTGTTTCCATGTCTTCACATCTACCAGGTGTCCCGTGGCGCCTCACTATTTTTAAACATATAACCGTTCTTGCGGTAGCGTTAGATAAACAATTCAATTTGTGACTAACTATGGGTGTTAGTATAAAAAGTCATTATAAGTGAAATGTGCACTTTTACGTGCGGAATAACATTCATGAATAGGACATTTCGTATCTCTAATTTTTCTCGTGATAAAGCAATATAAACAATTCAATTTGTTAGTAACGATTAACTACCGATATTAGCAAACAAAGTCATACCAATTAACTATGGGTGTTGGCAAAAAAAGTCATAAAACAGGAAATGTGTATTTTTATGTGTGGAATGACTTTCATTGTACACTTTGTTTTGTATCTATGACCGTTCCTGCTATACAGCGATCTAAACAATTGAATCTGTTAATAACAATTAACTATCGGTGTTAGCAAAAAAAGTTATACAACATCAAATATATATTTTTGTGTACGGAACAACTTTCATTTAATAATTTGTTTCGTATGTATAACCGTTCTCACGATGCAGTGATATAAACAATCCAATTGCTTAATAACTAAAAAACCACGGGGTCAATTATCTTCAAAATCTAATCAGGTCTAGTTAGGCGGAAACCTATCGAATGAGTATACGAAAATGCAAATCGGACGATTTGTTTAAGAGAAATCGTTCGATCAAATTTAGCTCGCATACGCACACATACACACACATACAAATATCTCCCTCCAAGTTGTCAGAAACGTTTCTAAGGGTCATGATACGTGGGGATCATGTGAAATTTCCGAGTTCGATTTTCGGATCCATAACAATAACTTCCCTCAAGATCGGGAAGTTAAACACGAGCAGGAGCGTGAAACAGTGCTTGCCCATGATGATTATGGCTACGTCATCCGCAAAAGCTTTGAGCTTTGCCCCCGCCGGTAATGCTATTTTAAGCAATCCGTCATACCCGAAATTTCACACAAGAGGACCCAACACCGAACCTTGGTACGGTACACCGGATGACCGTATATGTATTAGGACCTATAGGCCTGGCGGACGGATCGATTACAGAATCGACTTGCGCAGTATGTCAATTACCTTTCGAGTACAGGTCGATTCTGATGTTGAAATAATCGACCGTGAACCAGGTCGATTACCAGTCGACTAGAATTTATTTTTTTCCCCACCGATCCATGATATATTTTCATTCGATCGACCCAACACAAATGTCCGATACATACCTTGACGAGCTGCATTCATCGTCATAATGTAGCCTTGAGAGTGCTATACTAATAATACATGATAATACATATACATAATAATATTAATTATACTCTATTCAATTCACTGGGAGGTTTTCTACATTTTCGTATTTTTCCTCGCCTTCTTTGCCTCACCTTGCTGCTCTTTCTCACTCCGGTCTCTCCGCTTGTGTACATCTCTATCCGAATTTAGCTTAGCTGCTAAGCACTTCGGAAGAATATCTCCCTTTCTTGCGACTGCTTGTCTTCTAATTTGGATACGTTGTGGAGAATCTGCATAACTTTTGTATTTATCGAAGAAAATTGAAAGACATTGAAAACAGGATGCGAAACAGCTCATTCAACATAAACGAGATGTGGGTTTGACCCTCTACGGGTTGGACCAATAACTTGCCGATCGGCAATGCTTACCCTTTATCTCCAAGAGGTCAGAAGCGAGGATTTTATGGGCCTTTGAGTTGATTTTCAGAACCCTTCACCTAACATGAAGCATAAAGTACTATATGTATGCGTGTATGGTCATGTGTACGAGCATGAACATTCTACCCTTAAGGACTTCCATCAGGAAATTTGTGAATATTGCATCAAGTCAATGCCCCATCCTACAGCAAAATTGGTGTGATAAACCCGCAAATTTGAAAATTTTAAAATACAATACTACGTTCTTTCACATCATTCGAACCAATGGTTAACCGTTGACAAGGGATTACTTCTACATAACAATTCAATTACTTAGTCCAACTGTGATTAGATCTGACCGTCGGTCGAGACATTTGATAGGCCCATCAAGGGCCTCAACTTTGTAAATCACATGTTCATTTTTTCGTATCGATGGTGAACATTATTTACCTGACCGTTCTCATCTGGTGCCGGTTTCGGCGTATCGGCCTCTAGGAAGAGTTCTCTGAGTATTTTTTTTGAATCGCCCACGGTGGTATACCTAAGCAGAGGCTTTTGGTCGACTTCCTCAACATAGTGTTGGATTTTCTTCTTCAGCTCTGCATTGTCCTTCAGCAGTTTTAAGTATGCGGGATGGTACTTTACAGTCTCTCGCTATGGAATAATCAAAGATGCACAGATATATAGATGCCGATTATTGAGAACAAAAAATTAAAACATCAACTATAACAGTATATCCTCAGTGGCACAGTAGCAACGAATTATCGGCAACCTCCCGCCCGTATGTCTGGGTGACACAGGACCCTGTAATCAGACCCCTACCCCTGCTCTAGCCACGTACTGAGGCGGGAGCTATGTGCATTTGTGCGGATGGTCGTCTGGGTCATGCGGAGAAAGGGATTCAAAGCAATTACCCTCGAGCAACAGGCAGATAAACGAATCTTCCTCATTTTTCACCTCAACATTCTAGAACTATACTGAAATCTGATGAAATAAGTGTTGCATAGCAAAATATGGCAACTACAAAACGCCTATATAAACATCGCTCGAATGCATGTGGCCAAGAACGTGGAAATAAATGGGATGTTAGTGTGACCCTCGAGGAGGTCGCATCTATACTTCCCGATAGTGTGTGTGTGTCTTTTTTTTTGAAGAAAAAAAGGCAAAGAAGGAAGCCAACCTCCTTCCTCATGCTTCCTTCTTTCTCTTTCCTCATTTTATTTAATCTTCATTGAAAACAAACCAAAAAAATTACAAATTAAAAGAACAAAATAAAGAAAAAACAAGGGACAATACCTCTTGGCCTAAACTAGTAGAAGGACAACCTTCTATATCCCAGTAGCCCTAAATCACGACGGAACATCTGCGAAGCAACACTTCGTTGCGTAGGGGCCAACAGCCTCGGTTTCCTCAGTAGTCAATCATTTCTGGTTGTTCACGGTAAGAAGATCCTCCGTTTACTCTGAATTTTTCCGAAGCTGCTCCTCGCGGCGCAGCTCCTGCAGAACCTCCATTGCGAAATGGCTTGTCGCGTTTTCTACCGAAGTTATGCTGCGTCTGATGACAGCATAATTTCCATAAGATCTCCAGCGTTAATAGGCTTGCCTGCGCTATTTTTCCATATAGATAGTTGGACGTCCAAACACGGACACACAAAGAGAGCATGTTCCGCGTTTTCCTAAATGCTCTGACACTTTGGGCAATCCGGGCAGTCCCCATACTTGAATTTGTGAAGATATTCCCGAAAACACCCGTGTCTTGAGAGCATCTATGTTAGGCAGTAATTGACTTGCCCATGTGATCGGTCAAGCCAAACATCCACCTTCGGAATAAGTCGATGAGTCCATACGCTTTTGCTTGAGGCGTCCCACTGTAGCTGCCATCGCTGGATGCTGTGATTACGTTCTTCTCTCCTCAGTTCCACTGGGCTCAGCTCAGTTGATCTTGTGCATGTGTAGAGTCGCCTACGCTCCTCCGCTAGAACTTTGATAAGTATCATCCCAGCAATGACACTGCTACGTTGGATACTGTCCAGTATGCGCCAACCACTCTAAGGGCACTCAGCCTGTATACCGGAACAACTTGCCGTCGTGCTGTTTGACTTCGTAGTGCATCAGTTCATATAGGGATACCATATGTTAATACCCACGTGACAACTGATGATAATAAGAGACTTCTCCTCTGTTTTGGCCCTCCAATGTTCGGCATGAGTCTTGCGAGGGCAGTCCTCACTGCACCCGCTTCACTGCTTGCATGTTGGGCTTGTTGCCTAAAACTGAGTCGGGCATCAGTCGTAATTCCTAGGTACCGTATATAGGATTGGGGAGTTATTTCGTGCTCGCCGACTTTCAGCGTGATTGTTTCCAGTTCCTTTCGGCTCGTGATGAGTAGTGCTTCAGTCTTATGCTCTGCAAGTTGTAGACCAATCGAGTCCATCCATTTCCGTATCTTGTTAAACACATTCTCAAAGATGAGCTGAAGCGTGAATAGGTGTTTTTCCACGATGATAATAGCCACGTCATCTGCAAAAGCCACGAGCTTTGCCCCCGTCGGCAACGCCAGTTTCAGCAGTTCATTGTATACGATATTCCACAGAAGGGGCCCCAACACTGAGCTTTGAGGTACACCCCTAGTCACCTTATTTGTTTTGGGGCCCACTTCCGTGTCATACTTCAGAACTCTGTCGGTTTCTTTTTTTTGTTATTTTGCATCGCTTCACTATCTTCTGCCTTATATTCGCGAATCTGATCAAGACTTTAAATTGTTAGATCTCACAATTCTGGCCGACCGGGATTTGAACTCGGAACCTTTCGCACATCAGTCCAATGATCTTACCGACTGCGCCAAGCAATCGGCTGGTGAAATAATTACCTATCATCTTTTCGAGATATACCGGTACTGATAGCTTCGATAATGCCGCAGATGAAATCCCACTGTACCGAGTTGAAAGCGATCTTGACGTCCAGAGTAACAACCAAACAGTATTGTTTCGCACCTCCTTTCCATCGTCCTCCTTCAATCGCTCTCTTCGCTGTTCTCACCACGAGGTCAATGGCATCCAACGTACATCGTCGTCGCCTGAAACCATATTGACGGTCGGCCAACAGGGGCTCCACCGCTGCCTCAATTCTCTGGTGTACTATGCGCTCCAGAATCTTGCCCGCCGTATCCAGCGTACAGAGTGGACGATATGATGATGGCTCGTCCGGTGGCTTTTTCCCCTTGGGGAGAAGTACGAGTCTCTGTTATTTCCATCTACCGGGGACAATACCTTCCTGGATGCACGCATTATACATTTCGAGAAACATTCCTGGTGCTGTATTGATAGCGGCCTTCCACGCTATATTTGGTACACCATTAAGACCGGGGGCCTTGTTGTTGTTCAGTCTACTACAGGCCTGCAATACTTCCTCAGCTGTAATCGGCGGTATTCCGTCGATGATAGCACCCTCCACCTGCTTTTTAGTCACACTCGTTTGTTGGGAGAATAAGACAATCCTCTACAGAAGCTCAGGGCAGGTCGGTGATGGCTTCGGTGGACTCTTAAGTCGCGCCATAATCACCTTGTATGATCTGCCCCAAGGATCCTTATCCACTTCCTCCAAAAGCTCGTTCCAAAACTCTCGTTTGCGAAGATTTATGGCCTTAGTGAGTTTACGCTTAGCGGCTTTATACTTCACTTCGAGGCTTTCGGGATGGGGTTTCTTCCTTGCGCCTTGCCAAGATCTTCTCGATGTGAAACATTCCTTGCAGGGAGTCGCAATTTCATCACTCCACCGATACACCGGTGGCCGTTGGTTTCGACTAAATTTCCTGAGCGTAGTCACATCGCAGGCGTCGGTGACTCTCCGCACGACTTCGTCTACTTTTTCTGTGCTATTTTTCCCGTTTATTGGGTCGGTCTTCAGTGCCATAAGAAAGGTGGCAATGTCGAATTTTCTTACATTCCAGCTGACTCCGTTTGTTCTCTGTGATGTGGGCACGGACCTCCAGTCATCAAACACCTCCCAGAGTAACCCTCGAGAGTATACTCGACTGGCAGGACAGACCTCGGATACCTCCCATGCACAACTTCCTTTGAGCAGGCTACTGCTGATGAAGGTGAAGATCTATAATTGAGCTCGCTTGTCCTCTGCGAAATGTTGGTTCATTTCCATCGTTCAATCGGATGACATCTATAGTCGACATGGCCGCTTGTCTCTCTCTGTATGCTTTGCGACGAAACTTGATGGGGCTCAATGTGATATCACTATCTGTGCCATCAGCTTTTCTCAAGGCATCAAGTATGTCTTCTTTCATATACGCTATAGCGACGTCATCGCGGTCTTTAATTTCGAGTTCCTCTTGAGGTTCCTTATTAAACACTTGTGGCTTCGTTTTGGAGGGCTACAACTAGTGCCTTCCCTAGCTCAACACCTTCGTCCTTCTTTCCTCTCGCAATAATTAGGAGAACGTCTCCGGAGGCTGTTTTACGCATTACCCGCATGGGAAAAATATAAGTCGGAATCATATGTAGAAAATCTCTCAAATATAGGTCACATATAGGCATATAAGCCCCGTGCACGCGACATATATTTTTTAAATATTGTTAATAGGTCATATTTTGCCCATTTTATATATCTGACAATATATCCATTATATATTCAAAAATTTATAAAAATAATATATTCCATATATTGCAATTATATTTTGAATAAATGCAATTGTATATATGATATGTATGGGAATTATCAGTCTTCCCTATATAAATGTTTATATAAACCACAAATATATCGCGAACATATTAGCAATATTCTGCATAAATATGAAATCTTATATATAAAATTCACATGTCACGGTGTTAGTCATTATACTCCGAAATGGCTCGTCCGATTTTCGTGAAATTTTGTGTACATATCGGTTAGGCCTGAGAATCGGACAACATCTATTTTTCATCCCCCTAGATGTTAAGGGTGGTCCATCCCTAATGATATTCCTCCTAAATGGCACCACCGATTTTCGTGAAATTTTGTGTACATATGCGTTAGATCTGAGAATCACGCAAAATATATTTTTGATCCCCCCAAATCTTAAGGGTGGTTCACACATAATTTTTTTATTTTACTTTTTCGACAAAATTTTTTGTTTTTATTTTTTTATGGTACAACATATAGAAATTCATATACATTTTTTATTCTATCAACAAATCCGCAATAGCGTTGCTAGGTCACAATCGAATATAAGAATTTTACATAACTCGGCAAACGTTGTGTTGCCATGTATATTTTTTCTAGACAACATTTTTACATTACCAAAAATGCAGGGTTAGACCGTTTTATATATTCTACATAAAATTTTTTGATCATAGCCTTAAATACAATCGAAAACGTGAACGTATTTAATAAATATTCGTGTTTTATTATTGTGAAAGGTAAGTCAAATAATACGCAAATGAATGTAATTTTAAGTCACGGTTTTTTTACCGATGCACAGACAGAAGAATTTATTAACTATTAATAATTCATTGAAAAGCAATTAGTTAATTTATAAAATTTAAATAAATATTTTTTACAAGTCTATAAATATTTATTTTTGGCAGCCAGTACATTTATTAATAGTTAATAAGTATTTATCAATAGTTAACAAATGTTTATTTCACAACTGTCATTAACTTCGCGATAGGGGAAGTTATTGAAATGCCCCCAATTATGAAAAGTGGATTTTTTAACATATCCCCACGTTTCATGACATTTTTGACAATTTTCGACCGTTTTCAAAGGAATGTATGTATGCGTGTGGGTGTGTCTTTTTTTTCCTCCGTCCCTCTCATTTGTACGCCCCCGGTAGCGGCCGTGTAAGCATTCCGTCAGGGGGCGCACCGCACACCCACCCATGCGGCTGGGGCCGACTTTCGCCATCTTTAGGCCATCGTATTTCTAAACACAGGGTAAATCTCCAGAAACCCCTGTGCTCCGATGGCCGGCGCCTATGATGGAACCCACCCCCCGCCCCGTGCGTCGGGTTAGGTTCCCGCTCGGCCGGGCGGTCTCATTATGGGTACCGCCGATAGCACAGACGGAAGTTCCTGAAAAAATATTCTCCGACGGCCGGGCGCGAACCTAGGACCTTCGGCGTAGTAGGCAGATACTCTACCACTACGCCAAAGCCCCGACTCTCCGACACAAGTGTGTGTGTGTGTGTGTGTATGTAACGGTGTATGTATGAGACCATTTTTTCGTCAACGATTTCTCACGAAGAAATTATGCGATCAAGATGCCGTATGGCGCAATCGAAGCGTCTTGATAAACTCTAGGACTGATTAGATTTTAGAGAAAATCGGTGCAGCCTATCTATTGTTATAAACAATTTTAATTGTTCATAACGCTCTACCGCACGAACCGTTGGAGCGGGCGGGAAAATTCTATAAGAAAAGTTGTTTCACATGCAGAGATGCACATATTATGTGGAATGACTTTTTTCCATAATTTGCATAATAAAAGAGTGGTGGTCAGTTGAATAAAGATATATGCAATCAGTGTTAGGCGAACACAAATGAGAGTGCAACATTGGAACTCCGGTTCGACTCCGGGCACCGTGCTTTTTTTTTTTTTTTTAGAAAGGTTAACTTCCCGATTTTGCAGAAGTTAGTGTAGTGACCCCGAAATCCATTTTCAACTTCCCGATTTTTTCACAAATTTTACCAAAGTCGAAATTTGTAATTTCACCATCTAACTGAGGCTTTAAGTATACCAAAATGATCCCCATCAAATTCCAAGTTGGCGTCTGTCTGTGTGTGTATGTATGTTTACAAAATTTTGCGCAATGAGTTCGCAGTTTCGATGTAACTTAGAGCTGATTACATTTTGGGTGAAATTATATATACAGTCAATCCACGGCAGACTGAGTGCTTTTATGTGCGACTGCTGTTGGTTAATGTAACCAGACCATTGTCATTTCAAGATATACGTAAAGTAGATGGACAACAGTATCCAATGTATAAAGACGCATGCTTTGCTCTATACATTGGGACAGTATGCTCGCTGAAGCAGCATTAAACTGTACAGGAACACAAATTCGTCTACTATTTGCTATAGTACTTCTTACATGTTTCCCGACCCGAGCACAAATGTTGTGGGATAACCACAAAGATTCAATAACAGATGATATATTTCATCAACATCGTACAAGATGTAACGATATAACGATATCATTCAATGATGCAATGTATAATGAAGCGTTGATTGCTATCGGATCTTTGCATTGCTATTGCGAATTTACCAATCAGTCATTTCGGTATGACATCACCGAATCGAAGTGCATCGGATTTACTCAACACAGATATGAATCGTGAACTACAGTACGATACTGTATAAATCGCAGGCATTGTTAGTCGCAATGTTCCACTACTAAATGACGAACAAAAAATTATTTACGACCGCATTTGGAAACACCATGCTTTTCTCACGGACAACTATATGTGGCATGTTCTCGCGTGGGAAAACCATACAGTTTATTTGTGCTGGCTAAAAACGGACTAATCAAAAATATTGTACACTCCATTGGGCTAAGAGATTGATCTTCCTTTTTGTCAAACTGTCAAAATTGATAAAGAATTGTTGTAATTTTAAAGATATACATAAAGTTAATGAAGATTAATTTATTAATCTAAATAAAGTATACTTTAATTATTTGCAACGCCCTCGATTATAAGTACATCCCCGCAGACTTATCGTAAATAGTTATCTTTATTGACCTAAAAAAATATTTTATAGACAAAATATACATGTTAAAACAACGTTTGCCGGGTTAGCTAGTATAAGTATATATATTTTCATACACAATAAAAATATATGTCTAGGAAAGATACGGGTATATTACCTATCTATCGAGACATATCTAATAACGAATGTTATTCCTGAAAAATTAAGAATGAATGAAGGAATGAATACTCGATATTTCATTGCCCCTTGATTAATCTTCAATCAGACTGCTATTACAACACCATTATAACATCGCCTTAATACCAAAATATGAATGCTTATAATATTTCGTTGCAGAATTCCGTACATAACAAGTCTTGATGTTAATATGTCATAATAATGATCCAGTCATTGTCAACCACTAAACTATAGAGATCTTTAAATAATCACCAAGTATTTATCATAGCAGTGTCAAAGTTAAGAACATCCCAAAAAAAAAAGAAATACCAAAATGAAAAAAAAAATTGAAATAGAAGAAACTACAAAATGAACGAATATGTATGTAGTAAATGAGAGTATGAGTTCTTATCATAATATTTAAGATATTGAAGGTACCAGGAATTAAATTATTGTGGAATTATTATGTCTCGTGACTATTAAATATGTCAAAACTAAACACTAACTGTCAATATTTTCTTTATCTTTATATTGGTACCTATCGTTTTCAATGAATAAAGCTGTGATGACTGAACTCCCTTTTTTTGGTTCATTTAACGATTATTGCATAGAATATACTAATATTATTGCAAACAAGTACTGACAAGGCCTTCTTATTCACTCTGACTATGATTGTTAATAATGCAACAACCCAAGTTTCTCAATAAACTGTAAACCGACATTTTTTCTCATGTTTAAAAAAACACTTAAGATTATAGATACTGATAAACTCATTGAATATGAATTAGCCCATTCTCACTGATACGGAGTATGTTAATAGCACATAAAATTATATCTCACCAGAACGTTAGGGATTGCATTTTTTTGGCAACGTAGTTTGACGAAAATAAAATCTAGTACTGGAGAAATCGTAATATTTATTGTCATCATTAGCTGATTTAAGAATTAGGGGCTTTGAAAATGCCTAATATCCTTTGCAGATAACTAATACTAAAAAGATACATAGCTGGGTGAAATAAAAAAATTGACAGCAGAACCATTATTCGCTTCTTCTTTTGAAGGCACAAATCATGAACCATTTTGAGCTGCTTTCCTGCTGTGACTCCTCATCATTGCTAATTTGACGTTGAGAGCGTGGTTCATTTGAGATCTCTTAAATGTTTGTGGGAACCTCCTTCCCACAGACACTGGAAATGAAACAAATCATTGAGGAATTTGGGTTAGTTTGATTAGAACTAATTATTATAAAAAAAAAATCTACCAGTGATGGCGTTGAGAATATTTGGATTCAATGCTTGATATCGAGGGAGGTTATCATCAGCCTTATGAATTTTACTCCGCCCACCTTTCACATTACTGCGTAACAATACATCCGCCTCAAATAATGACAATACCAAACTGAGTGCCATTGCAGTGAACATTCCTTGCTCCATCACGGTCTCCCACTTTTCCCTTGATATTTCCATCCCACTCCCTTTTTCTCCAACTTCATCCTGAAAATAAAAAAGAATATAGTATCGTGTTATAATTTAGGCATAAAATGATTGTTCAATTTACATAATCTGCTACTACCATTTGTGGATCTTTTTCCTCATTTTGCTGCCTATTCATCTGCCTGAGATTAGCTCGTAATAGATCATGCAGTTGTTGTATCATAGCTAGCCCATCTAAATGAGTAAAGGAAACATTTTATCTTTATGAACGATGCATAAAATAATTAACACGTTGGAACCACAATGTTGCGAGTGTGTCATGTGTACTTTTGGAAAAATTCTGTAGCCAAGTTGTGAGATGTTATCAATCAACTCAACTTGGAAGTGAATTTTTTAAATAAATATCTTTCATTCTAGAAGAGATAGCCAAATTTAGAGAAACAAATGAATGAATAAATTCAGAAAATTTCAAATTTCGTTAACCAACCGTCACCTGGCAAAGATATGATTTACAATTACGAATGAAAAAAGACGCGTAGCGACTATGAATGATACTATTTTGTCTTCTCTGTGAGTTGTCAGTAAATTACAAATAACAATCCCTCAGCAATACCCGAGCGATTTCCGACAAATTCAGCACTCTCCGATCAGATAGTTGCAAAAAAACTCCCCAAAACTCCCTGAACAGCATCTTCGCCTGGTGGGACATTCAAACATTATCACCAATCAAATTACGCATTTCATTGAGCGGTATGCGAAAGTGCTCATCATGCCATTCAGGTTCAGAATCTGAATCGCAATACTGCAATTTACGAGGGGCCCTGTCATTTTTCTTCCTCTTTTGAGTCGTGTTTGGCTCCTAAAACCGTAAATATTAATTTATTGAATTATTTAATAAAAAAGAAATGTTTTCATAGTGATGAAAAAAAAGTAAATCAATAAATAAATCTATTATTGCACCGAAATAAATAGGAACAAAATATAAGGAGTGCAGACAGTGTTCTCACCACATGATATTTCCCTTTAGGGGCATCTGGATGAATCTGATTGCTCTGCGAGGAACGAGACTGATTGGCTGAGGAGCAACCAGGCTGGTCAGTGATAGTTGAAAAGTTCTCCTGATAGCAGCTGGAAGTGTTGACGTTGGTGACCCCACATTATTTATGGCTGGATTTTGGTGATTTGAGAGCTCCATAGAGCTTAAATTTCGTCTCCAATTGAGCCACACTATCTTGATAATCATATTAGAAAGTCTATGGAGAAGAATATTAGAAAAGTGATAAAAGGCAAAATCGGGGAAATTAATAATTTGTTCAGTATCATGGAAAAGTCTGAAAAGAAAAATAGTAACAATAATCATAATTCGATCATGATGTAAATTTAGAGAAAAATTAAGAACAGTTATCAAGTGATCAGTAAGAGTAAAAATAACGAAATTGAAAACGGAGGTTACTTTTTGACAAATATCTCAAGGAGATCATTTTTCAGGCCCAAAATGGCAGTGCATCCTAAGTAGGGCACTAGTCTATCATTGTACACCCCTCCCCCAACCGCTACAAAAATTTGCAACCCTCCCCTAGCTTGCCACCCCCGGGGAGACACACTTTTAACTAAAAAAAATCAGGAAATTAGGGGAATTACCCCTTTTTCATGCTTTTCAGGCCCAAAATGGCAGCGCATCCTAAGTAGGGCACTAGTCTATCATTGTACACCCCTCCCCCAACCCCTACAAAAATTGGCAACTCCCCCCTAGCTTGCCACCCCCGGGCAGACACACTTTTAACTAAAAAAAATTAGAAAATTAGGGAAATTACCCCTTTTTAATTTTTTTCAGGCCAAAAATGGCAGCGCATCCTAAGTAGGGCACTAGTCTATCCTTCCTACACCCCTCCCCCAACCCCTACAAAAATTTGCAACCCTCCCCTAGCTTACTACCCCGTTTTTCCCCTTAAACAAAAAAAAAATTAAGCTCTAATATTTAAGGATAAAGGGTCCCATGCCTCTAAAAATGAATTAAAAAATTAAAATTAACAAAAATTATCGACCCTTTAATTTATTTTGTATAAATAAATTAATTTGGACCGTCCTAACCTCTGCCCGGGGGCCCCACAGGGGCGTACAGTAACGGGCGCCTTTGAGAACATGGTTACACCGTGCTAATTCCATTAATTCAATTACTAGGAGATATAGTTTGGTCAATAACTTACTGGACACATCCGTAACTAATACATCATGACACGTCCATCCTTTGGCAGGCTCTTTAGCAGGTTGACGCCACTGAATGACATAAGTCCCTTCTGGATCCCGATTTTCCGATTACCATTCTTTCAAATCAAAACCAATAATCCAGTCTACTGGCACATCGACTGAGTATTTCCCCTGAAACGACACCCTCATTCTACTGAACTGTACAAGACAGTGTTGTTTTTGTTTTTGCCATCCTGATGAATATAAAGTAAAAAAGTAAATGCAATCACATTTAAAATAAAGAGGTTATGTTGTCAGTTGATTGATTTTTTTTGCCAACAATACTTACTTGAAAAATGATATAAACACTTTGGCAAATTAATGGCACAAAGTAAAATAAAACAAAATTTGATCTCACATGAAAAATAAAAGTGTAAATGTGTCGAAATAAATAGTACTGCTACACTGAATTTTCATATCGATGGGGCTTTCAGTTGTCCGAAGAATGAGTCCCAGAGCCCCCTCAGTGTAAAACGCGGGAACACATGGAGGCAACACTAATACTGAGACACTTTGCCACCGCAACTATGTAGTCCCATGTAATTTCCCCTGATGTGCCTTGCGTCGTACTTTGGGTGGGGGAACCATTCCCCGCCGTGCTTGAGGGGCCCTTAGAACTGAGGAGGCGCCAAGGTCGCACTAAACTGAAACCTGGGTACTATTTCCGCAGGTGCTTGGAAGTAAACTTGTTGGATTCCCGTGAAATAATTGGTACACTTTAGTTTATCAAAGGATAACTATTTGTTTATTCAGGAAATACTAGTTAAAGACTGTAGATATTATAATGCTCTGACTATTTATCTATGTGTTCAACCGATACTTGGTTGTTATTGCCTGGTTGCAATTAGAATTAGAACTGACTTAATTACAATTTTCCCTGCCTTATATACAACTTAGGAAGGCCATTGAACATGGAAAGGGAGAATGAGGGATAGAGGGGAATTAGGGGAAGATATCGAGTATGACCATTTTTGGGAGACGAGACTCTGACGTCAAGACTTTTATTACGGTTTTGGCACTTCCTAGGGGGTTGGTTGTCATTAAGGAAATGATGAAATTTACTAGAGGTGTCGAAATTAAGGAAAGATTGACAATAGCTAGAGACAAACCTGAACGTTTTACAACATTGGGACCGAAACTAATAATGAGGTGAAACCATTAACGTAGGAAAATTTGAATACTTTAATTGTTCGTAGGTAAAATCCAAAACTGAAACTGTCTAGACGCATTATTATTTCTTAGGGGTTTGGCCCACTGTCTAGACATGGGAAACTACCCGTCTAGTTACTGAATTTTGTAGTAAAATATAACTTTTACGTTGGGGTATACAACACCTCCCCGTTTAAGATTGGAAATATCTATTTGCAATCAAAAATTGAGATTTGAAATTATTCCTAATTTGAATTGAATAACGTTACATCTAATGATAATTATTAATTTCAAATTTGTTGGTTGAAAAGGTAACATTTGAATTTATGGTTTGTATATTTACAATTCTCAATTTTTAATAATTCGTTATTGAGAATTTCTGATTATTTTATCAAAGTTAAAATTAATTGAATTTAAATTTGAACATAGAATATTCTTCTTTGTTGCCACTTTACAATGGAGTTGTACTTCTTCTGGCTCGACTACGAGTAGGGGTATTTATCTGAAGTGAAGAGTCGTAGTCCGAATCATCAGTCGTTTCTGACATTCTACGGGATTCGATGACTGGTGGTAGAGAACGTCTGCCCCGGTTGATAGAGACATTCACTAAAGGCAGCAACGGCTCCATGTGAATATCCGATTCGATATTACAATTCACGTAATTCTTGATGACTGGTACCAGAGAATCCGTTGAACGATTGTTTACCAAGTTGCGATAAAAATATTTGAAGTAGTCTATACAATTACAACATCGACAACAACAATAAACGGAGATGATGAATATTGCAGCACCGATGAGACTCAGGATAGTTGAATACCAGGGTGTGGGCTTGCTTGTCGATGATTGATTCATTTTTGTTGACAGGATTAAATTGATTTCACTAAGTTTCTTATTCGTGAATTTGAGATCATCCATATTAATGTTGACTAATTGCATCGATTTCAATCGTGAGGGTAATGATTGATGTTCTTCTTCTTCTTCTTCTTCAATGCAGTCTAGGTTTGGAATAATATGGTTCTTGGATACATAATGAGTAATATTTTTCTCATTTCGTATACTAGTTTCAAGAATATATGAATTCGTGTAACCCTTGCAATTCTCGTCGAGTTGGAGAATGCCAGATTTTTCTAAGATGATATCGTGGAGTTGGTCCTCTGGTTTCTCGTTGCAGATGAGAGTTAGGGTGATAGGCTTCTGGAGGACGTAGATCCATTGATTGGTGTCCAAATAGTGCCAAGTTTCAGTGGTTGCCTTGACAGTTTTGGTGTCACAAGAGTTCGGGAGACGATCGATGTGAGAAGACATAATTTGTACTTCACAAATTGGCTGATCTGCAGACTGGATGATGTGTTATCCATAGCACAACTACCTTCTGCTGAGATATTGTTTACATTGCGAAAGAGATTGGAGGTTTAGGAAATGGGATTTTGATTGAGATAAGAGGAGATAATTCAATTAGGGTTGGATATAGGTAAACGTGGAATTAATTTCATTTAGAATGGGTAATGCAATTATTTCGTAAATATTAAATCTTGTTTTCATAACTAATGGAATATGTATGGTAAAAATTATATTTGTTTTCGAGACTGTTACTTCCATACTTTAAATATTATAAAATATACCGATATTTTGAATTTCTGGGATTATTAGAAACTGATATTCGTCATGATTTTTAATCAATTCTTCATAAAATAATTTAGGAGTAATTATTAACGGAGGAATAATATTATGAATCGCGAGATTGACTGCTTCGATATATTGTACGTATTCTCCTAATAGAATTGAACATAAAGCAAATAGTCTGGAAGTTTGATCATTCATTGTGATTTGTAGATTAAGAATGTAAAGTCGCGAGTTTGTTAGAATAGAAAATTCATTCAATTTTCTAATATTTTCATTCATGATTATTTCTTGATATTTCAAACTACTAAATGAGTCATTGAAATTTCTGATTGTACCAATGATCACCTGAATTTGAGATTTTATTAAGTCTTGAAATTGATGATCATTTTTGAATAATTTTTCAATATTCTCGTTATAAGAATTGACTTCATTGGTATTTGATAGACCAAATGGATTGAATAATTGTGATGTTCCTGACAAAAGTCCACGACGTTGACGATTGGAGGGTTTTTGGATTAATTGCTGTAGAATATCATTTTTCTCATTAATTTTTTGGATTTCATTATTAATTATTTTAATATTACGTTCGCAATGAAGATTCACGGACTTGATTTCGGATTTATCTAATATTAATCTACAAAGGTTTTAGGTTGATATCAAATTTCGAGTGAGTATTTTTCTACGTTGAGTTAAATAAGTAAGATTTATATGAGTTATGAACGTTAATCGTTAGTTAGAAATTTGACCGATTCCTTTGTCATTATAAAATATTGCGCTTGATTGATTTAAGGAATGGATTTTGTGATGCGAGCATTCACTGATGGTTAGAAGGAGTAGAAGTGGTAGGATTTCCGGAATCATCTCAAAAATACCGTTTTAAAAGATTAGTATGGTATTTTGTAATCTTTCTACCTATTTGTACATCTACTGTATGATTTTCATAAGTTTTAATGATTTTAAAAGGACCTTTGAATTGTTTCGACAGTTTTTTACTTAATCCGAGTTTACTCTGTTGATTGCGAAGTAATACAAGGTCATTGACATTGAATTTTTCAGGATTTTGATTACGATCATAATACTCTTTACTTTTTTCTTTTGAATTCACGAGATTTTCACGAGCAATTTTGAAAGACGTGTTGAGTCGGGATTGTAGCGATTTAATATAATCATCATAAGAATAGTGAAATTCCGGTTCCTGAGAGATTGAGGAAGGAATATAGGCTTTGATGCCGAATACTAATTCATAAGGAGTGAAATTAGTCGACTTGTGAGTCGATGTATTATACGCAAACATTGCAAATGGAATATATTCATCCCAATCAGTTTGCGTTGGCTTAATGAAATGTTTGAGATAATCCTTGAGTGTGAGATGAGATCTCTCTAAAGCACCGTTAGTCTGAGGATGATAAGGAGTAGTGGTTAGATGTTTTGTCTTGAATAATTTAGTCAATTCCTTGATTAGATTGGACATAAAATCTGCACCTTGATCAGAGAGAAATGTTTTTGGGATCCCGAATTGAGTAAAGATTTGTACCAGAACATTTGCGACTGTCTGTGCCTCATGATTGGGAATTGGATACGCGAAGGAAAATTTTGTTAGATCATCTTGAGCCGTAAGAACAAATTTATTTCCCGATTGTGTAAGGGGTAGCGGACCGACAATATCAATTGCTAATCGTTGAAAGGGTCTGTCTGACGTTGAAGTGATCTCCATCGGTTGTTTTGTTGGATTAAAATTTGTTTTATTCAATTGGCAAGAATGACACATTTTTACAAATTTTCTAATGTCATTTTTCATTGTAGTCCAATAATAACGTTCCTGAATTTTAGCGTACGTCTTGTTAAAACCATAATGTCCAGCTAATTTACTAGAGTGATGTTCTTCTAAAATGATTTTAATTTCTTCTTTAGTTTTAGGAGTGATTTTAGCAATGTTGAATAATTTAATATCTGTCTTGGGAAATACGACCTTGAGCATTTCATTTAAAAATTGTGTTTGAATGTTAGGACTTTTAGATGGGGGGACGAAGACAAAAGATTTGTTACAAATCGATTTTTTAAGGTTCTGTAAGCTTTTAAAGATATCTTCGTACTTGAGTTTATCGTGATGGAAATTTTTAGCATACAGTAAGTAAACGCTTTGATGATTATTCTGCAATTTGTTGAATTCATTAATACCTGCTTCTAATTCTCTTACGTCAAAATTATTTGAGATGTAATCTGCGTATTGATTACTTTCGTCGAGGTCTTGGGACCAAATTAAAACAATAGGGTCACGAACTTTAGACAAAGGGTTATTCTCTTTGGGAAATTCGATAACATTTTGATTCGTATAATGGAATTTGATAAAATCCTTATAATTGGATTCCAATTGAGAAATATGATTAATTGGAATTACGTTTTCATTGTCATTAGAATTTTCATTCTCAGGTAAAAGTCGCGATAGCCCGTCAGCATTAGAATTGATTCTATCCGGTTTGTATTTGATTTCATAATCATATTCGCTTAAGGCCATTCTCCATCTTGTTAATTTCGATGATGGTTTTGAGTGATTAAATAGCCATTGTAAGGCCCGATGGTCTGAGTACACCGTGAATTTACGACCAAATACATAAGGTCTGAAATTTTCAATAGAATTTATTATTGCGAGGCATTCTTTTTCTGTCGTAGAGTAATTTTGTTCAGCTGAATTGAGAGTCCTTGAATAATAGGCGACATGTAGGTCTTTAAGTTGGGACAATACTCCACCGATACCTACATTAGAAGCGTCACAGATGACAATAAAAGGTTCAGAAAAATTAGGGTATTGTAAAATTGGATTTTCTGTAATGAGTTTCTTCAATGTTACGAATGCAGTTTCTTGAGTTTCTGACCAAATAAAAGGGACATCATTTTTCAATAATGATGTAAGAGGTTTTGCGATTGTCGAGAAATTTGGAATAAATTTACGATAATAACCGATCATGCCTAAAAAGATTTTAATGTGTTTTACATTTTTCGGAGCTGAGATTCGATTGATTGATTCGATTTTCTTTGGATTGGCTCGAACGCCTTCATTTGAAATTACATGCCCTAGATAATCACATGCTTGTTTGAGGAACTCGCATTTGTCAGGCTGAAGTTTGAGATTATTTTCACGCAATCTTGAGAAAACATTTTGCAATTTGAATTGATGATCTGCAAGTGATGAGCCGTAAATAACGACATCATCTAAGTACACAAAACATTGGATATTATTTAATCCGATTAAGACATTGTTCATCATGCGTTGAAAGGTAGCTGGCGCGGTTTTCAGACCAAATGGCATACGTGTGAATTGATAATGGCCGTTAGGGGTCGAAAAAGCCGTTTTCTCTGCATCTTTGGGATTCAAGGGGATTTGATGATAGCCACTGGCTAGGTCAAGAGTCGTAAAATAATTGGCGCGTCCTAATTGATCAAGGATATCTTCAATATTAGGGAGAGGGTACGCGTCACCGAATGTTTTTTCATTCAATTTTCGATAGTCGATTACGATACGCCATTTACGTTCACCTGATGCATCTAATTTTTTTGGCACAACCCAGAGGGGGCTTGACTATGGACTCATGGAATGTTCAATAATTCCTTGTTCTAGCATTTTATTCATTTGATTATTGACTTCATCTTTGTGGATTTCTGGGTAACGATAACTTTTTGTATAGATTGGATCGTCGTCCGTTGTTTTGATAGTGTGAGTCGTTGCGGTGGTTTTTGTCAGTAAGTCTGTGGGTAAATGAAAAATATCGTTGTAGTCCTCACAGATTTTCATAATTGATTCTTTTTCTTCTGAATTTAAGTGACTCAATCTAAGATTCTCTTTCAAAATTTTGATTCGATTTTCTGGAGAGTTATCAATTTGGTTTCAGGCAAGTTTAAATATTGTCATTTGCTTAGTTAATGATTGGACATCAAGACTTGGAATTCTCAGTGTTTTCATGACATCTGAGGTGTTAATAATTGTAATTAGAGCTTGATTGTTCTCGATATTCACGATTGCATTAGGAATTATGAGATTTGGATCGTCGGGAATTTTTTGAGAAACGATTACACCGTCTTTTAACCCATGGGGATTCCTAATATTGACCTTAGTAACCATTTCGGATCTTGCGCTGACCGTGATCATTGAGTCATTTTTCGGTTGAGGAACGTTTAAAAAAATAGAAATTGGCTCCTCGATTGATGCTATTTTAATCATTGATTTTTCGTAGTCGATTTTGCATTTATTTTGACTGAAAAAGTCAGAACCTAATAATCCATCAAAGGGGATATTAGTAGAGGAATTTAATAAGTGGAATTTTGAACTAAAGTTTAATTTTTTATGTTGTAATTCGACATGTGTTCCACCGATAGTTGCTACAGGAGCATTGGGTGTTATGCCGTTCAGAGTCATGATTTCATGATCTGTGATAATAAATTGATTCAACGCGGAAGTTTTAAGAAGAGAGATTGCTGCGCCTGTATCGAGCAATAGTTTGAGAGTTTTATGCTCGGATTTTGCGTTTGGAGATTTGAATAAAACGTATGTTAGATTGTTAGGATTGTTCGGGATATGTAATTGAAGATAATTTCCGAATTCGTGAGAGATTTGATGAATATCATTTGAATTGGTGGGCATTGAATTTTCGTTAAATTGAATATTAGGATCTTGTGTTTCTTGATTTTGATAATTAATAAGGACATGATTACCTCGATTTTGATAATTAGAGCTCGATTGATTACCATTTGATTGGTGAAAGTTGCGATTTTGAGGAGTTTTAGAGCTATTCCCGTCATTAGCTCGTTGTTCGTTTATCCATATTCTTTTTCTACAAATGGAAATTGTGTGCCCGAATTTTTTGCAATAATTACATTGTAAATTGGATTGATTCGCGCTTGATTGAGGTCTATTCTTTTGAAAATTACTCGAATTGCCCTGAGGAGTTTTGGAATTTGACTGATTTTGCGCGTTGAAATTTGAGAAATTTACTGAACGTCCTCGATTTGATCGTGAAAAATGTGTAACTTGGGAATTTTTATCCCGGAATTGGCAATCTTGAGAGGAATGATTAGTTCGATTGCAAATTTGACAACTTTGGTGAATTTGACCGTGATTTTTAGTTCGAAGGGCTTTTTCTTCAGCGAGCGCGGCGGTAAACGCTTCATTAATCGTAGAAAAATCGCGATATCTTAACATTTGAGAGATTGGAGCATGCGTTTGATAAATAAACCGATTTCTAGTCATGTCGTTCGTCATTGCGATACGACCGCGGAGAGTGGTGTCATCTACTTCAGATGCATGAATTGCCGCTAATATTCGCGATGAATATTCTTCGATTCGTTGATAAAATTGGGAAACCGTTTCATTACGACCTTGAGAAATATGATTCAATTCTTCTAGCAATTGATCCATTGATTTTTTGTCTTGAATTAAATTTAAAAGTAAATCAGAGATTTCTTCCCATGTAGTGAGATTACAATGAATGTCTACTTGTTCTCTAGCTCTTCCCGTGATTCTACTCTTAACATACAATAAGAATGGAGGTTTTTGCCAATCTTGGGCAAGTTCAAATACTCCATCTACTTGCTTTACGAAACTACGCACAAATAAACGATTTCCGTCAAAATTGTCGGGCACTAATTTTGTTAAAAACATTAACGTCAAGCCTTCCGCAGCTTGTTGTCGAGCATTTGGATTTCTGAGAATCTCTTGGATATTTGCGAGATCTTGATGAAGGAGGTTATTTAGAAGAATTTGATTAACTTGATCATTTTGATTATCTTGATTTTATTGAATGTTTTCTAAATTTTGATTGAAGCGACTATTAAGAATTTCGATTTATGATTTACGATTTTGTAGTTGTGATTCTAGGATTTAGGATTTTTTGAGATTTGGGATTTTATTTTTTTGAGAGGAAAAATAGACCAATCTCAGTCGAATAGACAATTTATATCTGAGCGTCAGTACTTACAGTTGTAGTCGGATAACTCCCGGTTGGTGCTGGGTTTGCTACGTCCAGATGAGAAGCCAAGCCTGGTATCGTTGATCCTTGAAGAGATGGTGGTCGTGGTCCAAATTTACACAAAACTGTCACTTATGTCCAGGTTGGAATATGTGAATTCCGTCGAAAGTCACTGGTTTTTGCACAAGTGTTGGACCAATGCCGATCCTCGTCGCCAAATTTTGTTGGATTCCCGTGAAATAATTGGTACACTTTAGTTTATCAAAGGATAACTATTTGTTTATTCAGGAAATACTAGTAAAAGACTGTAGATATTATAATGCTCTGACTATTTATCTATGTGTTCAACCGATACTTGGTTGTTATTGCCTGGTTGCAATTAGAATTAGAACTGACTTAATTACAATTTTCCCTGCCTCATATACAACTTAGGAAGGACATTGAACATGGAAAGGGAAAATAAGGGATAGAGGGGAATTAGGGGAAGATGTCGAGTATGACCATTTTTGGGAGACGAGACTCTGATGTCAAGACTTTTATTACGGTTTTGGCACTTTCTAGAGGGTTGGTTGTCATTAAGGAAATGATGAAATTTACGAGAGGTGTCGAAAATAAGGAAAGATTGACAATAGCTAGAGACAAACCTAAACGTTTTACAACATTGGGACCGAAACTAATAATGAGGTGAAACCATTAACGTAGGAAAATTTGAATAGTTTAATTGTTCGTAGGTAAAATCCAAAACTGAAACTGTCTAGACGTATTATTATTTCTTAGGGGTTTGGCCCACTGTCTAGACATGGGAAACTACCCGTCTAGTTACTGAATTTTGTAGTAAAATATAACCTTTACGTTGGGGTATACAACAAACTAGATTTGAAAATTCAATCACAGGAAAAAATAAATTGTTCTATTAAAATTGTAAACAAATGAAAAAAATCATTTGAATTAGAGGTAGATTGGAGACGAAAAACAATAATTGAAGGAAAAACTGGAGATTGACATTCTATAATTTCTACAACATAACCTACAGCTGTCAAATTTTCCACGCGTACCTTTTTTCAATTGAATAAACATAAACGAGGTATTGTAGATGAATCCTACAAAAATAAGGGGCAGATACAGACCATATGCTGCATTTGGCAATGCCAGTGCCATCCCAGCTCTCACCAAACGATACTGGCAGAGGAAAAGAAAAATAGCGAGGTAATTTTCATAATGTGGCGTTAATTCATTGAGAAGCTGCGTTGAGTTTTTTTCTATGGTTAAATGCCTTTCCTTTGTTACAGTGAAAAACTTTTGAATGAAACGCAGTAACAAGACCAGCCTGATGACAACACTGGACGGAGTAGAGTAGGTATCAATCAGAGTTCAATGAAAATTCAGTAGTGCCGTTTTTGTTGAATAGTTCCAAATCTAGTGGAGATAGGGAAATTTTCATAAGTACTGTTTTGTTAGCTCTTTTTTTTTCTCTACACAAAAAGGTCATATGGAGCCATTATCTCCCTCTGATTCTAGAATATTTATAACTTACTGCTGGCGAAGTAAAATTAATTATGTTTGTACCATTTCACTACTTTTTTTTTCTCATTGCACTACTGAATTTTACTACAGTAATTGAAAAACGAGTAAGAACATTTCACGGCTTACCATTATCACAAAATTAAGCAATGTCTATGACTATTTGTGTCATAGGTAAGTCAAGATGTCTCAAAGCTATGCCGTGATGATATTCACCAGTATGAGCAGGAAATCGAACTCCATTTGGTTGACCCAGACCCGCAAGCCACTGCAGCATGCAGTTATCAATCTTCAAGCAATGACAGCAGATTCAACGATGAGCTAAATCAAGAGATTGAGGATGATAGCAGTGGCGATGATTTGCAAGAGAGTAGCATCAATGATGACTATCAAAAAGAAATCTCAACGATGAACGAGTCATCAGTGCGACTATTCCAGCGAGGTTTTGAAACGAACTCTTCTAGTGATGGCAACCAAAATGCGCCACAAATTAGCGTTCACAGTTGCTGAAGACATTTTACGGCTGGCAAACGAACTGACCGATTCTCATGGCACTGAAGACACCAAATATTATTGGAAAAAAATATTGAATGTTCTCTCCAACTTCCTATCAATACACCGGTTTTGCGAGCAGTGCCGCCGCTATGCAGGAGAAGAAACTAGAGACGCTTCTGGTACAACAAATCCCCTTACATGTCGAGCATATACTCATGTCATTAATATGGAACATAATTGGGAGTCCGGAAATCTGATGATATATTTAAGATTAACGGACCAACTCCCAGGTGGGAAGTGCCAAGCTTCGACAACCGGGACAAGCTGCGGACAGCCTCGGATACCAAGCCTTGGCACACCTAGCTTGGCCCTTGCTTTGACCGATGGTGTTTCCACCCGGTTTCCAGGGCTTGTAGACCAGTCCCTGGCGACCAGGCTTGGGCCAGCCTAGGCACAGAATTGGTAACCAGGATTTCGGATTGCCAAGCGTGGGCCAGGCTATTTCCAAGACTTGTCTAGAGCCTTGGTAAAACTCAGATTGTAATTTACATTGAGGTTTGGCGACTAAGCTTGTCCCAGTCTACAATTAGGACTGGTATCCAAGGGTCGATTGAACCCAGCTAGGAACAAGCTGTAGCCAGAACAGGCCTCAAGTCTCGGTAATACCCTGATGGCGGTAATACACCTTCAGACGGGGAGGTGGTGGTTACTGATCGAATTTGAGAATGGAAAGTCTCTATATGCCCGGTAGCTTAGTTGGAAAAGTGCCCGGCGCGTAACTGGGAGTCTCGGGTTCGAATCCCGACTGGGACTATCGGGATTTTTTTCTCTTAAATTTTCGATCTATCTTTAATTTAAAATGGCTGGTACCTCAGGGCTGGATATACCGGACTTGGACCAGACTGAATCCACGACTGGCCCCAAGTCTGGGGGATACCCCGATTTACCAATTACATTGAGATTTGGTAACCAGTCTTGGGCCAATCTACCATCAAGATCGCTTAAATCCGCCTTTGGATACCAGTGCTGGTTGTAGAATGGGCCGAAGCTGGTCGCCATGTCTCAATAGAAGTTATAAATCTGGGTTTTACCAAGATTCTAGACCAGTCCTGGAAATAGATTGGCTCATGCTAGGCGATGCCAAGCCCTGGTTAGAAGTTTCGTGCATAGACTGGGCCAAATTTGGTCGCCAAACCTCAATATAAATTGAAAATCTGGGTTTTACCAAGGTTTCAGACCAGTCCTGGGAATAACCAGGCCCACGTATGGCAACACCGAGCCTTGGTTAATACTTCTGTGCCTAGACTGGTACAGACCTGGTCGCCAGGAACTGGGCTAGGAGCCCTGGAAACAGGGTGACAACGCCATCGGTAGAAGCACGGGCCAACCTAGCGTGCCAAGGCCTGGTAATGCGGGGCTGTCCCAAGCTCGCCCCATTTGTCGAAGCTTGGTACTTCCTCTTTGAGATCATCCCCCGCTCTCCATTCCCAGGTAGGAATTGACAACCGGCCCAGGCCTGGCCCAGGCTTGTTTCAAGCCTGGCCAAGGCTGGGTAAACTAGCCTATACCAGGCCTGGAATGAAACATGGGGCCAGGCTAGGACTGAGGTATCCCTCAGTCTTGAGACTAGCCTGGTAGTTTAGCCTGGCCCACGGCTGGCATTTAGCTAGAACCAGGATATACGCTTAACATAAAAAAATAATTAATTCAATTAAGCTTGCACAAATGTTTTGTTAAAAGAGTGATGAGTATGTTAATCTCATTGGCTCATCGAGTGCCATAGTAAAGAAAATAAAAAAACAATTTCGACTATTAGTTTGCGAAATAGGAATATCCAGATCGCTAGGTGTTTCTTATCGGTCACCCATCCTCCTACGGTCCATACTCTGTGGTGCTTAACTTCAGTGATCGCTGGATATTCTAGTTGTTCCTGGGCTGTGCTTGACTTGACTTGACTTGAAAATTGTTTATTAACATTTGTCATATATACATACTATGTACAGTATTAATATCTTAAGTGCTACGTTCTAGATCACCAGCCGTTGGCTTTATATCTAATTTGAAAGAAGTGTAAACTAATTTTTCATTATTACAGATATTTGTGATTATTTACATGATGACTCGATATAAGGAAAAATAACTTCTAAAAAAAGTGCTGGTTGTAGAATGGGCCCAACCTGGTCGCCATGTCTCAATACAAGTTATAAATCTGGGTTTTACCAAGGTTCCAGACCAGTCCTGGCAATAGCCTGGCCCACGTATGGCAACACCGAGCCTTGGTTACCACTTCTGTGCCTAGACTGGTACAGAGCTGGTCGCCAGGAACTGCGCTACGAGCCCTGGAAATAGGGTGACAACACCATCGGTACAAGTGCGGCCCAACCTAGCGTGCCAAGGCCTGGTAATGCGGGGCTGTCCCAAGCTCGCCCCATTTGCCAAAGCTTGGTACTTCCTATTTGAGATCATCCCTCGCTCTCCATTATGCCCCGCTTCTCATTATGCCGCGGTTCCGATTGTGCCCCACCCCGCCCTTATTTATCTCGCTCTATCTCATTTTATCCCGTTATCCTCTTTTGCACTACTATTCCATTTTGTCTCGCTAGCCCATTTTGCCCCGCTATCAAAGTATATCATCCCATTCTATCACGCTTTTTTATTGGTTTATTGTCTCTCATCCTTCTACCCCATTATCTTCCCTCCCATTGATTCCCCATATACACCCAAGAAACATATCCTCTCGTGTAAGCAGCCGCACAGCCAGTATTTGTTTTGAGTCGGTGTCGTGCGGACGCATGTCTACCGCTCTCTGCGAAGTATAAATTTCTAACGTACAGCGCTTACAGTACAGTGAACTTTTAAATCGAGTAAAGTTTTGGCACAAAAGTGTCAAACTTAAAAAACCTCAAAACTCCCTTGGCTCCTAGAAGGAAAGCCAAAATGAGTCCTCCGATGGAAGACCCAAAAAAAACGAAAAAAACCGTTACGAAACCTTCGACTAGTGAAGTGTTGAACTGCGGACTAGCCCACACGGCCAGTTATAGAGAGTGTTCCATGCGCCTAAAATTCATGGAAATTCAAGGAAAAACGCGCACAGTCGGCCAGGCCTAACATAGCGCCATTGGAATTACCCGTTACACCTCACTCGGCCACGATCCAGAATCTGGCAAGGAACATCCATTTCCTCCAGTCTCCTGCAGTCCCTGAGCCAACCCCTATCTCCACTGCCAATACGTCCAGGCCCACCTACGCTTCGTTCTTCCCATCGGTGGAAACGTCGAGAAGGAACGTTGCCGCACCCAATGCTGACCTAGGACCATCCCAATGGAAACATTTGTTCCGGAATCTTATTTAAGTAGCACCAAAAACTATATAATTACAGCGAAGCAAGTCCTTGACGAGCTAAAAACCCTAAGAATTCCCGAAATCCTGTCAGAGCTTAAAGAGATGAGCTCTAAACTCCAAACAGCTCTTACACCAATTGATAGGATCACAATCATCGCATCCTATGTCCACCTGTTCTCACGCTCCTCAGACACACCTACGATTCCCCCGCAAACATAACCAACATATTAGCAATTAATATTTTTGCGCTCAAGCCCAATCTGGACGAGTTATTACACATCGTCAATAATAATAACATTGAAATTTGTCTGAGTTCAGAGACTAAACTAAACAGAAAAACGAAGAAAATTAACTTTCCAGACTTCTCGCTGATCAGGGAAGACAGAACGGCCAAAGCAGGTGGTGGTGTTGCGGTAGCGATCCACAAGAACTTACGGCACAAAACTCTTCCGCACGATCTCCTATCGCTGACCGAATACGTGGGAGTAGAGGTCCAAGTGGACAACAGAATAACGAGAATCTACTCGATTTATAATCCACCGGATGTCTCACTAGATATAAATCTATTGAGGCACCTACTCTCCGATAGTACTCCAACAATTATTGTTGGAGACTTTAATGCGAAGGACCCCGCTTGGACCTCTGCAAGGCCGAACGAATCAGGTAAGATTCTCTCAAATTTTTTGACGGAACAATCTGCTCTTTCCAGACGTTCCTACACACTACCCTCATAATTCTAACACTCCTAGCACTATTGACCTCCTATTAACAAACAACATCTCTATCATTAATAATTTCACCACACTTTCCGAATCCCCATCCGATCACCTACCACTGTTTTTCTCCCTATTTGGCAAACCAACCTCCCCAGAATCGTCAAAAATTTTAAACTACGCAAAAACCGACTGGAATAAGTTCAACGATATCTTAAATGATGAGATTTCTAGACCAAACCCTACTTGTAACAACACTGAAGCAATAGATCAACACATAACACATTTCACTCAAGTCATTCAAACCGCCCTGGATTCCTCCACTCCCATCCGCTCAACCAAATCCACCCACACTCCTATCCCACCCGACATAGCCTCATTAATAAAACTAAAAAATTACATTAGGTCAAGATGGCAAAAAACGCGAAATCGCTACCTTAAATCCGAACTCAATCAGCTGATAAAAGAAATCAGACTTAAAATAACCGAATGGAAACAATCATCTTGGGACAACAAACTCAGTAACATAAACTTAAAAGATCACTCTATTTGGCGCGTAGCAAAATATTTTAATAACACCGGTAAAAGAAAAATCCACACACTAAAGTCAAACAACTCCCTCCACACAGAAGACCATGAAAAGGCTAATACACTTTGCAAACACTACGCAAAAATACACGAATTATCGGCCTCCCGAGGAAACAAATCTTTTGAACAACAAGTCACAGGTCATGTGAGAAATACTATCCTCAAAGCCCCTGTCGAAACTCCCATTAAATTCCTTCCAAATCCCCGTGAAATCATTTCCGCTATCAAAAAATTAAAAAATAAATCAGCCCCGGGTGTGGATAATATTCCCAATATAGCACTAAAAAACCTCCCAATTAAAGCAACAAGTTTACTAACAAAGATATACAATGCATGCCTCTTCAGACCATATTTCCCGGAACTCTGGAAAGGACCGGTGGTCATTCCGATTCTAAAGCCCGCTAAGCCCCCTTCGCATCCGGTGAGCTATAGGCCTATTAGCCTCCTACCGGTATTGGCTAAACTTTTTGAGCGAATAATTTTAGCTCGTCTCAAAAAACCCATAAGATCACACCAACAGACTCTGTGAAGTATTTAGGCTTACACATCGATTCCAAACTCCTGTGGAAAAAAGCATATATCTGAAATCGAGGTCAAGACTAAAGTTATCCTAGTAAGATTGTATAATTTGCTAAAATCACCCGCGCTCAGTCTATCCCTCAAACTTACTCTCTACAAAGGGTTAATTAGGCCCATTATCACCTATGGTTGTCCTGCCTGCACAATGCAGCGAAAATGTACTTGAATCATCCTCAAGTGATTCAAAATAAATCCTACGAATAATAGGAAATTTTAAAAGAAGAACGACTATTGTGGAAATACACGAAACGCTCGGCATGGCAGCCATAGGCGACTTTATCGATAGAATTAATGAGACATTTAAATTTAAGCTACAATCCCATCCTAATCCCCAGCTCCAAAACATCAATATTGACATAAAATCCAATTGGTCCCGCTGACCACCTGTTTTGTCCCACCTTTCCATATATCCCTTTTTCTCCCGCCCCTCATGCACCCATTACTCATAAGGTTTTTTAGAAGTCATTTTTCCTTATATCGAGTCATCATGTAAATAATCACAAATATCTGTAATAATGAAAAATTAGGTTACACTTCTTTCAAATTAGATATAAAGCCAACGGCTGGTGATCTAGAGCGTAGCACTTAAGATATTAATACTGTATATAGTATGTATATATGACAAATGTTAATAAACAATTTTCAAGTCAAGTCAAGCCGCACAGCCCAGGAACAACTAGAATATCCAGCGATCACTGAAGTTAAGCACCAAACAGGATGGACCGTAGGAGGATGGGTGACCGACAAGAAACACCTAGCGATCTGGATATTCCTATTCCGCAAACTAATAGTCGAAATTGTTTTTTTATTTTTTACTATTCTACACTCGATGAGCCAATGAGATTAACATACTCATCGCTCTTTTAACAAAACATTTGTGCAAGCTTAATTGAATTAATTATTTTTTTGTGTTAAGCGTATATCCTGGTTCTAGCTAAATGCCAGCCATGGGCCAGGCTAAACTACCAGGCTAGTCTCAAGACTAAGGGATACCTCAGTCCTAGCCGGGCCCCATGTTTCATTCCAGGCCTGGTATAGGCCAGTTTACCCAGCCTGGGCCGGTTGTCAATTCCTACCTGGGCCGTAGGAGGAGATGCGCCAACAAAAATTTTAAGTGAAAAACAGAAAAGTTGAAATAACTCGAAAACTTTCAACGGACGCATATGCGTTTGGTTCCCTCTTAGAGATGGCGTGGTGAGTAAGATTTCAAAAAAAACTAGTGGTGTAAATGTGTGTGACCCGTCGGGGTCACATCAAAAACTTCCCGATTCGTAATTTACACCCGCAGCTAGATAGATATAGATAAACAATTGAAATTGTTAATAACAATATAAGTACTGGACCATTTCCGTCCAAAATCTAATCCGGTCTAAGTTACATGAAACTCTTCCGTTTGAGTCATCAACAACGTCGATTGAATGATTCGTTCACTAGAAATCGTTGAACAAAAATTTTGACCACATACATACATCGTCACACACACACACACACACACACACACACACACACGCACTCACCCACACACACACACATACAGAGACCTTTTGTTTTAAATAGTCTAGAATGGTCAGAAATACCATGAAACGTGGAGATCTGATGGAAAACCGATTTTTCATTTTCGGGGGCAAATCAATAACTTCCCCTATCGGGAAGTCAAAAATGTCGGAAACGTTTGGAAAATTTAGAAAAATTGGAAAAATCTTTCGAAAAAATGTTTTTTTGAAAAAAATTTGGAAAAATTAGCAAAAACAAAATTGAAATTTTTCTGCAAGAATTCAGAAGAATTTTTTTAAAAATTCCAATTTTTGTTTGCAATTGAAAAAAAATTTGCTATGAGTTTGAAGAAACTTGGAGTACTTGTCTAAAAATTTGCAAAAAACTGGGAAGATTTACAAAAAACTTGGAAAAAGTTAGAACAAAATTCGAAAAAAATTCTAATAATTTTAAAACACTGGATAAATTTAGACAAAGTTGGGGACAATTTTTAAACAATTTGCAAATTTTTACAAAAATTGAGAACGTTCTGTAAATATTTGGAAACAGTTTTCAAGCATTTAAAAGAACTGAGTATTTGAAAATTTCCAATAATTCTCAAGAAAGTGTCAAAAATTCTGGATTAATTTAGATCAAAATAAGTGTTTCCATGTTTCACATCTACCAGGTGTCCCATGGCGCCTCACTTTTTTTTCACAGCTCACAGTTTTTTTTTTAGCTCCGAATGATCTGAGATTGACAATCAAATCTTATCCATCCATCATATCCAAGAAACACCTAGCGATCTGGATATTCCTATTTCGCAAACAAATAGTCGAAATTGTACACACTCGATGAGCCAATGAGATTAACATACTCATCACTCTTTTAACAAAACATTTGTGTAAGCTTAATTGAATTAATTATTTTTTTATGTTAAGCGTATATCCTGGTTCTAGCTAAATGTCAGCCGTGGGCCAGGCTAGGCTCAAGACTGAGGGATACCTCAGTCCTAGCCTGGCCCCATGTTTCATTCGAGGCCTGGTATAGGCTAGTTTACCCAGCCTTGGCCAGGCTTGAAACAAGCCTGGGCCAGGCCTGGGCCGGTTGTCAATTCCTACCTGGGCTGCAGCACTTATTAGAGTTAGAACATGACAGCTTATTGTCCTCCGGAGTTCGTCAAAAGAAAAATGATTATGCCATTGAGGATATCTTTGACGGAGCCTTATATCGCAAGAACCTAACGGATGATATGATAAGTTTGAATTTTAATATGGATGGCACACCGATATTCGACAGTTCACCTATTTCCATCTATCCAGCGCTGGGTACAGTCAATGAACTACCACCCAAATGATATATGCAACACTTAGTACATATTTTGCCGCTCATATATGTCATATGATTGACATATTTCTGACTCATAAGTTGGTGTATATTTTTTTTCCGCGCGGGTAGGTCCACGCATGAACTAGCCGCGTAAACATCTTGGTCCTTCTTTATTCGTCCCAATATTTCAGACTACGTATCCTTCCCCGTCGGACGAATAATTAGCGCATCAGGGCGGATTGCTGCTTTCTTCTTCGACCGAGATTTCTATAATTTCTGCGTAGCTTCGGGAAGATTTTGGGACGGGTTCTATTCTTTCCTCCGTCTCTTGGCTTCCTCCGAAGCACTTTCATCGTCTTCTGCTGCAGAATTCAATGCTTCCTCTATGGTCCTGCTCCCGAGACCAAAATGATCCCCGAAAAATTCTGAGTCGATGTCTGGCTGTGTGTGTGTGTGTGTATATGTATGTATGTTTGTATGTATCCTGGTGGAAATGGGTTCGCCCGATTATGGCAGAAAATGACATAATATGACAAAATCGACAGACAATGACATATTTGGATAGATTATGACATATTCGGACAAAATATGACATAAAATGGCATAATATGATGTCCTGTCGAAATCACCAACATTTAATGTCAATTTTTTGTCAGAATCTGTCATAATTTCGTCATAATATGTCAAATGTTGTCAAATTATGTCATTTTACTTCATATTTTGTCAGAATATGGCATAATCCGTCCAGATATGTTATCATCTGTCGATTTTGTCGTATTATGTTATTTTCTGTCATAATATGACAAACCCATTTCCACGAGGGTATGTATGTGCCCGAATTTTGGTCAACGATTTCTCACGAATGGATACACCAATCGAAGCCATCGAGGTCTCAATCGACGCGTCTTCGTGTAACTCAGCCCTGATTAGTTTTTGATGGATATTGTTTCAGAATATATAGTGTTATTAACAATTTCAATTGTTCATAACGCTATATCTCGTAAACGGTTGGAGTTAAAGAAAACAATTCTTAGAATAAGTTGTTTCTTAGACAAAGGTGCACATTTAATGGGTATTGACTTTTCCCCATAATGTGCTTAATTAAGGTGGTAGTGCTGCTAGAAACAAATAATTCATGTGATGAGTGCATGAATAGAGACTAGATGGCGTCGGCGATCGCAAAAATTGGTCTCTACAGTAAACATGAACGACTCAGAATATAATACTTGTATATCACTGTTGTGTATCAATGCTGCCATGTGACGTGAAGTCGAGTGAAGCCAGAGATAACATTTAAAAGTCTTCAGTGAGAAGTAAATGGCCTTCACGTAGAAGAGGGAGTTATCTCTTGATTATGAAAAAAAATCACAAAAGGCAGCGACATATAGAGAAATGAAAAAAAAAACAACAAATACTGAAGTGAGAAGTCTCGTAAATTTTTTAAACAGACGTGATTTCGAAAACTCGAGTTACCAAATCGGGAAGTTTGCATTGTGTCCTCACTGAGGGCACAAATACACCCCACCCACTAGTTAATGTTTGAATTTGTACAGCTGGGGCAAAAACTCGAGGTATCAAAAAATCAATGAAGTCTTATGGCCTAGGGGTATAATTGAAAAAAATATTGAGTACATTGGAGACAAAAAAGTTCCCAACCTCACGACTTGATATGGGATTCCCCATATACTGCACCGATTTTATTCAAAATCTAATCAGTTCTAAGTTATATGGAAACGCGTCGAACCCGACCTTGATAATTTCCATAACTTCATTCGTTCATTATGAAACCGTTGCCCAAAATTTTGTACACATACATACACACACGCAGACGCCAACTCCGAATTTGTTGGGAATCATTTTGGTATACTTAAAACCCTAGTCATATGATGAAACAACGAATTTGGATTTCGGGGACATTACCATAACTTCCCGAAAAATCGGAAAGTCAATAAGTGAATGAATAAACCCAGTGCGGTCATGAAGGTCTCAATCGAGGCATTTCCGTGCAAAATTGAGCGTATTATGTGTACATTTTGGATGGCCTTCGTGCACTATATGCAAGATTATTAACAATTGCAATTGCTTATACAGTTCCACTGGGTAAAGTATCAAAGCTATCATTTTTATCGCGGCCGCACCCATATTGGGATCTCACTCTCACTCAAGTAATGCGCATAAGTCTCATCCTCATGCTCACCATGTGTCTACTCAAATATTCATAATTATCTGCTTCATAAACGAGTCAGTTTGGAATTCTCACATCTGCAAGTTTTCATTCTGACACTGATAGCGATGACACTGACTAACCCGGGTATATTGGAGAAAAATAAATTTAGTACGCTGTATTGAAATACCAAATCGGGAAGTTTTGTTTGTGCCCCGAAGGGGGCACACACATGCTCGCACCACTAGTTTCAAATAGCAGTTAGAAAGCTCCAAATCTTAAACATTTCACATTTTTCTTAAAAATATAAAAATTTCGAAAGTCCTGAATTCTTCTTAGTCATCGGAAGCTAGGATTCCTTCCATTCCATTTGTTTTTAATTTCTAAAAATGTCAAATTTTGAGATTCTTTTCTATACTTGAAAATCGCTTGTGGCAGATTTTTTTTCTAATGCTTTCTGAGCAATTTTTATCTTTAGTCGCGTTCTAGTTATTTTCGTGCCGCTAATTGGTACTGTGCGATGATGACATATGTGCGTTAATTAAAACACTCTATTTACTACTAACACTCGTTTTTCTCAGTATGTAGAACTTTTGATGTTTCTATTTTGTTACATATTGATGGTTTTTAATTCAACGAGAAATGAAATTTTCTGGATTTTCATTTCATTTTTAGAATTGTTAAGTTGGGAAATGTCAAAAATACATGAAAATGGTCCTTGTTAAAAGCTTAAACCCTCACGAATTCTTTGTCTCTAACGTTCTGCAAAGGTTCTCTGCCGGAAATCGGGCGGTCAGATTATGTCAGAATATGTCATAGTTTGACATTTTCTGATCAGAAAGTTTTGTCGACAAAATCGTCCGGAGAAAAAATGTCATAATATGTCATAATTTTCGAAAAGTTTTCCGACCGTGATGATAAATTCAATGGAGAAATTGTCCAATTCGGTCGATGCAATGAAGTATTGTAAAATACTTCAATAAATAAAGTAAAAACTCAAGT